>JABUQX010075423.1:0-10000 GCA_015478945.1 Trachelipus rathkii
ATTTTAAGATTATATTATGTCTCATACGATATACTCTGCCTTATAGGTTTTAGATCTTATCACTTAATACATCTCTTAGGTAGGTTATGTGTAATATTTGTACTTTGTAGATAGAAGTGTTAAATTGGTAATTAAGATTCGGTTTGATCTTAGTGAAATAAATTTTTGAAAAGAATAAGATAATAAATTATTACCATTTCTATACCACCTTCATCTTATTCTCATTCTCTTTTTAACATTTATTCGAATCTTTTATACTTTATGATTTAATCACAAACACCTGACTATAACTTCTATATAGTTACCTCTTTTTTTTCATTCTTCTATTCATTATATCACCCTTCGTTTTTCTCGCATTTCTTGGCCCCCTTTTGCTTTTGCCCTATTTTAATTTATTTATTCGTTTTATTGCCCCTCTTCTTTGCTTTTCACCACTCATTTTCGTCTCCACACTTGCCTTTTGGATCCGTCCTCTCTTTCTCCTGTATTTTCTCTCTTTCTTTTCTTTATTTATTCTATTTTATTTTTTATTTTTTTATCTTCTTCTTCTTTATATTATCTTATATTATATACTTTTTTTATATATTATAATATACTATTTCCTTCTTTATCTCTCTTCTTCTTCTTTTAATTTTCTATCTATTTTTTCACCTTTTAATATTATTCTCTTTTCTGTAGTTATCTTCTTTTATTCTATCTATGTCTTCTTGTCTCTTATTTTCAATGCGCTTTTAGTTTTTCTTTTATTTTTATTTTCATTTATGATCTAGACTTTTCTTTACTGGAATTTCAATCGCCCCTTCGATTTCCACGTCCTTTTTGACCCGCTTCCAGTTGTTTCCTTTTCACGATCCGTTGCTTTCAACAATTGTAATAGTCTTCCTCTTTTCAATTAGAGCTTTCCATGCCTTTTCTTATTTCGTTTGTTCCACAGTTTTAGTTGATAAAATACGGTTTGATGGTCTGGAACTGTTAGTGCGTAGGAAAATTTTCTTCTCATAAATTTATGGCAATTTCACTTTGACACTTTGGTCCCTCCTTTTTTTTAACCCTCTCCTGAGTTGTAATTTCTCTACCCTTTTTGACCTTTACACTAAACCTCCGTAAGACTTGCTCAGTTTTAATTAATAGTTTCCAATTAACATCATTTGATTTTTCATTCTTCTTTACTGCTTCTTTTTGTACCTATAAAGAAACACCCTTCGTGTTTATTCTGCTCTTTGTTATTAAAATTAATTGTACGGCTGTGATGCGTTTATGTATGGAAGTACTCTACGCATAATCGTAGAGTAGATTGAGCAAGGAGGTGTTTTCACGCCACCTTTATCATTCCCTCAAGAATTTCCGTTTCAGCCCCCTCCACGCACGACATTCTTTAATCATACAAAATTTCATATAACCCACAATCAAACCAACTAATATTTAGATCTTTAATATTGCGCATATCAACCTCCTCAAACGTAGTGCGCGTTTAAACCTACTTCTGCTTTAACCTCCAAGATGGAAAGTGCTGTCCGCTTCCTTCACCTGTATTTTTGTTTTTTTCGAGTGTAATACATTTCATTGTGACTAAGTAAGTGTCCTCACGTGTTGATTCACTGTTTGTACCATAGCTTAAAAAGTCTCCCTGACATTGACCCTATATTAATTGTAATACAGCTAAATTAAAAGTCATGGAGCTTATTAATTATAATACTGAAAAGGTATTTTGAGTTTTAATTTGTTATTTACTATTTTTTGTGACTTAATTTTATACAATGTATGCTGTTTGTTTTGCTTCAATTGTTTTTAGATTTTTATAATGTCGATTATTTCTTTATTTGTACTTAGCTTTATTTTTATTTATTATTTTGTTGGCCTGATGATGGAAATCAGTCGAGTTGATACTCGTTTAATTCTTGTTAATAAGATTCTCATGTTTGTTGTCTAAGCTGGTGTTGCTCTTGTTGTTCAAATTAAGATTTCCCCTCTACCTCAGATGTGGATCAATATATTATAGTATTTATTTTTATATTATATATAATTTATAATATTTTTATATATTATATATATTTATATTATTATATATATATTCTTGTTTATAAAATACACAGAATAAAAGAGCTACTTACAAGTATTTATCTTGACGTTTTACGAACGTAGAAGCCATCAGCAAATTATCATTATTAATATATATATTATAATATACTATTATTATTAATTTTATATATATATATATATATTATTATATTATATATATATTCTTATATATATATTATCGTGACCTAGATAATGACTGTGCTGATTACTGAATTTAAGATTATTAATGAACATTGGAAATATAGTTGATGATTATATTATTTTCGAAGTAGATCACTCCTGCTCCTCTCTCTCTCTCGTCTATTCCTTCTCTTCTCTCTCTTTCCTCTTTTCCTCTTCTTTTCTATCTATCTATTATCTATCTATTTATATTCTATTATTATCTTCTGATGAATCTATTGTTTTTTTTTTGTTTTCTGTTCTCTTCATTTCCCCAATTCTGTGACCTTCTCTCTATTTCTTCATCTCTTCTTCTTCTTCTCTTACTCCTTCTTCAACTAAAATCAGACTAAAAATTTACGAAAGAAATTGGTGATTTTTTCAGTTGAAATTCAGCTGTATACATAATTGGTTACTAACTGAAATCGTAGCCTACACAAATTATGCCCATAACAAGGACTCGGGGTTATATGTTTAAATTTACCTGAAAAAATAGCCTTTTAATACCTTATAATACTAGCATATATCACTAAAATAAAATAACTAAACATCAAGCAAATAGAAGCATCGAAATATGTGGAAATGTACTATAATTACTCCTTTTTTTATATCATCCCAGCTGAGAGTGCAATAAAAACCATTGCAATAAAAGAATAAATTTTTTACAAATCAGATAAATTCTGCGAATGAATTCTTGACACTTTGAAGCAGCCGCTCTAATAGGTCTTTCTTCTTGACTGAATTTGTGCTCAGCTGATACAATTTGCCATTCTGTTGTAGAAGTCACTCGTTCTGAGGTGTATTTTAATACTCCTTGAATTCTTTCGTTTCAATGAGCTTGTTACATCTATCAAACCATATCTACTATCACTTTGTTTCTTGAATAACTTCGAATATTCTGATATATAGTAGTGGATCTAACCTTGATATGCTCGTTTATTTTGTTAATTTTGATATGAAAAAATCTTGAAGTTGAGTAGTATCAGTTGCTTGCTTCAGCATCACTTCTCTCTACTGGAGGAGCATAATGCTGGTAATTAGATATTATCTCCAATCCGTTGTGTTTATTATTGATTGAATGTGGAGTAATAGTAACTCGAGTGAGTGCGATGGTTTGTCACATCTCCCATTTTAATTAATAAACTCTCTATAGTCCATTGCGAGTTCTATTTCACAACAATTTCTTGACTTCTCAGAGACTCTATACCCAATTAAAGACCTAAGGCAGGTTGCTTACCGGTTGTTAGTGTGTCGTGAATCAGTGACTATATTCCAACTCATTTTATCTCCTGTGTGTCAATCGTACTGGATATAGTATTTTTTTTACTAAGTCTGGCGCTAAATTTTTAATATGGTAATGACTCATACCATATCTATAAGTTCTCCTTAAACATCCATGCCTGTTAGTCTAGTTAGAGTTTTATGTTGTCTAGAGTTCTCGTTGTTGTGAAGTGGATGGGGAAGTTTTTTCTCTATATGGGGTGTGATATACTCAGGTTGTATTAATTTGGGTTTGTTAAGTTCCTCCACATAATTGTTTTATTGTGTTCTCAGGTCACCGGCGTTTAATGCTGCAATTCTAACTTCCAATCATTAAATCTGAGACCTAATAGGTTTAAAGGTCTCTGATGATAACACTTAGGGAATTTGTAATAACTTTGTTAAGCGAGTTTGTATAAGTAGGTTTTTATAGGTTTGCTTCTTACTATTTTTGTTTATTTTACCTATATTTTATATGTGAACAATCCTTTTAACTGCTTCGTTCAATCCAATTCTCTCCCTAAAAACCATGTCCCACCTCTCAACTGGAATAAGACGGATCTTGTAATGTTTGATGTTAATGATACGCATATGTTGGTCCCCCGGGGATCTTTCATATTTTTTAATAAATAATATCCATTCATTGAAAGTAATATCACAGTATAAATACTATGTTAATATTGTTATGGATTTATATTTATACCGAGATTTATTCTTGAGTACAAAAGACAGTATGTCCTAAATATTATTTATTTGTGAAAATTTTTTTGGAAATGATAAGTAATAAAAGTAAGCTCACCCAAAGAGATAAACTCTTAGAAAAGTCCGAGATCATTAATTATGCTCTGATATTCGGGTCTTTTGCTCACTATCCAGAACATTTTTTTTTTGTAAATTTCCTTATTCATTAATTTCTTTTACAATGAGATGCCCCTGTAAAAAGTCCACACTAGTAATTGACTCAAAATCTGACGCTACATAAAATTAATCTCTATTGATGATGTGAAGATTATCATTCTTGGTATATTTATAAGGGTATACCTGTTAAAATTTTTGCAATACCTATGTCATCAGTGTCTGAACACCATCAACATTATTTCTTATACAGCCCTGCTTCCTTGTAATTTCCAGAAGCCCATGAGCTTCTGTAATATAAATTGCATATTGTTTGAACTACCCAAATGATTACATCTTGAAATTAAAGCCTTTATGATTAATTACTTAGTGAGATGATGATCCTTTCCAAGAAGAATTAAGACAATCACATCATCAATTATATTAAATACGTGTCTTGGGCAATTCTACCTTGGTTACGATTACGGCTCCTTTTATCACTATGAATATGTAGTTAAGTTGATGACCCAGCGGGGAATTTTCATCCATTTTTCTTAGGACAATTTTGAGAATAATAAGTTCTCCCTTAGAAAAACATGTCTGCTGCAATTATTCTTCAACACTAATAGTATAGTTCGGGCTTTCTGACTGCACAATCTTTCATCCCAGCCCTTTACTCCTGCTTAATGATTTGATATATATTTTTTGAAGTTATACTTTTATAAAGCCTCTTATGCAACTACTTGAGTTAATCTTTCCTTTAAATGGTTATACATAAGTACTGATGATAAATCAACCACAGATGTTTGTTAATTCATGTAAAAGTCTTTTCCTTATTGGACCCATCATGACAACATTTAGTTTACTAATAGGCCACTTATGAGATTATTGATTGTAATCTAAATAGAATCCGAAATATAGGATACCCTGTTAGCCCCATAATGGCAATTCTTTTTTAAAGGAAAAGTTATTGACGGTTTTGTAACTACCTCTGGTAAATCTGGTAATCAGATCTGCTGGTTTTTCAGCAGTATTGATGTTAGAAGCATAAGAAATGGATACATTGTACTCTAGCCGTCAAGCTTGATTTTTTGATTTGAATATCAGTTAGGTATTATCAAATTAATACAAAAACTTTTTAATTTTTTGCTTCTTTGCGATAGGTAATGAAGGCAAATTTGTTAGCATTTCTAATCACCCTTTATGTTTTTGAAACTGAACATAGAAATCTTGATATAGTATATTGATTTGATACATTGAGGAAATATAAAGGAACATCTAGATCAAACACACTCGCTACAAGAGGGCAAAGCCTCTAGATTTGGAGAGGTGCCGACTTCTGGTGGCCTTATGAGAATATTAAGATTTAGTATTACTTTTACCTATATCTTATAAACGACAAAATCCATAACAAGAGACGACATCAACAAATACGAATAGTAATGAGTTGAGGGAGAGGAGAGAAAGCACACCTTCCAGTTTCAATATTTGTATATTTATTTTTAAATATCTGAACAAATAGTGAAGCTACCAGGATAACTAAATACCAATCTACAGGAACCTTTTTTTCATCCCAATCTGAGAACCTTTACATTTGCTCAATAATTTCCTAATTAATAGCCGACCTCTTAAAGTTACGGGTGTGGCAACAAAAGATATTTAAAGAGGATTCATAGTGTAGGAAAAGGTTCACCATCCAATTCTTTGGATATTTGCATCCAACATTTATCTGAAAATTTTGCTAGTTTTATCTTATCTGTAAGAGGATTAAAAAGATTTCCAAGAACCTTATCTTCTGATTCCTGATGTTGTATCTAATTCTATCGTCGCTCTCCTTTGCATATATAGCTCTATCTGATCATTATTAGATGGTCCCAACTTTCTAATAGATGAATAACCACCGTCTGGGTTACCTTCTCTTCTTTGTTGACATTTCATAATAAAGTTCTTTAAATGTTTGTTAAGTATTCAAAGTACTTAATATTGAAGCATTTTTATCACAAAAAAATTATTTAATTATGAATTCTTGATGTGAAACCTAATGCATCATGCCTCATAAGACTGGAGCAAATGTATGCTTAAAAATATTAACTTCTTTCTAGAGCCTGGATATATATTAATAGTTTTGCATTTCTAGTTTACTAGCTCCTGTTAATTGACCATGATAATTCTCAGAAATAGCAAAAGCAATTACGGTCTCGATAGTAATTTTAATCTTAAGTCTGAAGGAGGCTTGTTTTAAGGTATATAAAATTACTAATCTTGATTGATCTGAACGCGGAAATTAAATGACCCAAACAAGGAGACATACAGAATCCTGTTCCAGTATAGGCTGCTTCATCAAATAACGATGGTAATGGATGTAAGTTAGTAAGAGCTCAGTTAGAGACACAAGGCCAAGTGACCTCTGTTTTGATACTTGGTTCACATTTCAGTTTTTGATAACAGGTTGTGACGAACCCCAAGATATAAATTTTTTTATTAAATCTCAGAGGGAGAATACACTGAACTATGCTTCAAATTTAATACCATATCTAGCTAATTGTTGCTGGGGCTGTTGAAAGACATCATCATTCATAGGTCTTGAACTAATGCTGTTATCTTCCAAAGATGTTTTAGTGAACTTTCTGGATTAAGCACTGCACTAGAAGCATATTGTTAATTAGTTTTGATCTGCATTAACAAAGTGAAGTATTCTTTCAATCCATGGATAGTATCTTGTGACTATGTGATATTCTTCCGTCCTTAAAACTCTTCTGACCTTGAATTTTGTTCATCTGTTCAAATCATCTTCAGATTTTAATTATTCTATTTTTACTCTAACCTAAGGTATCTTTTCGAGATGTGAAATGTTTGTCTCTAATGCCTTGCTCTACCTCAGAAGTACTGTAGTATGTGGCTTAATAGGATTAAAATACGGAGAAACTGTATCATGGTTTAAGACTGCATAATCACAAAGTATCGGTTTAACCTGCAATTGATTGTTGCAATTTAGATTTTGTATTTCTCGATATATTTGAATTAGATTTGATCAACTGAAGTGGTGGATTTTGGCACAACTCTTTTGATTTATTGTAATATACAAATTTTTGATAAAGTGATTTTTCCAAATGGAATATCAAGAATCCAACCTAACTTAAAAGCAGATCCACTCATACATATAAATTCTAGTTGAGGGAATACTCTATTACATATCAATGCCAAATTAACATTAACATAGATAATTATTTATGTAGACTGCTTTTATAGCCAGAAATTTCAGCTAATTTGAAAGATTTATTCTCAAAATTAATTAGAGCCTGATCTTTACGAACTGGTTAATCCTCATAACTTAATTATCAGATCCTCACAACCAAAAGGGAAGGGTGAAACACAAGACGGCCATATATATCCATCAAGAACAGTCTCTTTCAAAGTGCGTGTGATTATACCTAAATAATTTTTAAATATCGTATGAAGTGCTTCCTGAGATTTCTCCTACAGAATATATTGCATTTGTCCAGACTCTTTTAGGATTACATGTAAGAATAAGTAAAGCTGTTAAGTCAGGGGTTAAAATGAAGCCTGAAACTAATTACCCTTACCGATAGTCCTTATACTTGTTATATTCATCGGCAAATCATGCAATATATAAATTGTTGTTGCTTGGCTATAAGCTATTAGACATACATTTTGTGAAGGGTGGACTTTTTCTGGTGCTCTACAAAGAGACTGTATATTAGTATCTTGATGCAACCTTGTGGCAAACTAAAAGAAAGTTGCTCTCAAGTCTCAGGACAGTGATCTGCAGTAAATGTTAGTATTTGAATCATTGTGGGTCATAGATTTGATGTCCGAGTTTCATTTGGAGTGTTGGTCCTTTTTAATTCTAACATCATAGGTGACTAAACATTGCGAAATTATTGTGCATGGTTGCGGACATGAACTTCGGATGAACAAAACGTGTACAAAGTGTTTGGAAATAACCCTTTGATGTTGGAAGTTGGAGGAGACAGTTAATTACATGGCTAGAAGCTTCATTTACACCAATCTTCTAGTTTCCTTAGTATAGTATATTTTTTGATAATTCTGCATAGGCAGAATTGGTAATGCCAGCTATTACTAAAATTTTAAGACTCATTCGTCCTTGTCATTTCATTATTTTAAATTTATAAATTAGTTTAATATTTGTATTTTTGTAGAGGATTTTTTAAATGTGATATATATGCTAATTATGGGAGGTAGCTTGATTGGAATATTTCTTTGATGCCTTTTATGATTTTTATCGTTTTAAGACATTATATTTGTTGAAATATATCCTTCAATTATAACTATATGATAATTGATTCAAACTCATGGGTAAGTGTGGTATTCAGAAGCTGCGAGTAATTTCTTTTGATCTACCCAATCACTATGTTAATTTTGCATAAAACTATGTTGTCTAAAGGTTGAGACTCTTACTAAGTCTGGCCAAGTTCATCCTCCTCACAGATATTTTATGTTATTATACCCCTCCTCAAGTTTCATAATAGTAATTGTTCTGTTATAATCATTATAGATATACCCTAGTCGCATTTATATGTTGGGTTTTCTTATAAAGTACTGGTTTTGCAGAAGTATTTATGTAAGATTTTTTTAATGATTCATCAATTGATTCGAATTCGCTAAAAACTCTTTGCTAAAAGTTCAAGAGCTTATTATACATTATTATCGACTAATGATAGAGATTCTGAATTACGGGATGTACGCATATCCCTTTAATTTATTTTTTAAAAGCATTGAAGTTTAAATGGATTCATCTCAAATTTTTTTCTGTAAATCTATTAGGAAAGCTGCTTATAATTTTGAAATGAGGTTTAATAAGCAAACTTATCAGGTGAGGTTGCCCTCCAATAGACAACCTTACAATCTATATGCTCCTAAGAACAGATTCTACGGGTTAGCATGAGTAAAGGCAAGTATTTTTTTTTGAGGGGTTGAATTTTGATCCCCTTTAGATTTTAATTCACTTAATTTTGATTCTAATCGAGCTATTGTACCGGAAATCGACCTCTACACCAGACTTTCCTTCAGTTATTGGTTAATATCTCAGCCAATGAGGGTAGAAAGAATTCTGGCAACATGGCTGATTTATATAATGTATCAGTCTTGTTTATTATTGATTGTTGTCGTATGATTCTTGATGCAGGCATTATGTATTATAGGGTTAATATATAGTAAAACATCCATTTATTCTAGTGTTTCATTCTTATGTAGGTTGTTACCAGTAGATACGATCTACTTGAACATGGTAGCTGAGAATAGTTTGTAGCAAGCCTAATTTGAATGTGAAACAAAATGAAAAGTAGAATAATATACTCTGGAAGAGATGTGTGGATCTTGCTAGTGTTGCTTGTGTCTATCGTTGGTGGTGCCTAGTGAGAGCTAGTCTAGTAGCAATTATTTTGTCCATTTTTGTTAATTTTTCCTTTTGTTCATTTCCACTTATCAGGGTGGGTATTTTCATTTATTTGTTTATTTTTTTATATCCTGTATTTATTGGTAAAGCTGGGCGAATGGCCTAGCCCTTCCAGCTTTTTCCCCGAAGATGGATGACACCCTCTTCTCGGACGAGGAGTTGATGGAGGAGTCATCCCAGTGTGAGGATGGCCACCAGGATAGGAAAAGGAGTGGTAGTGTTGCGGGTGTC
>JABUQX010075423.1:15000-16598 GCA_015478945.1 Trachelipus rathkii
CCTCTTGCCTTATTGACTGGTTAAGTTCATTTCTATTCCTATAATTTTCTAAATCATCCTCCCTATTACTACCCTTGAAGATTTTAAAATATCCACGCTTTTCATTGATTTTCTCTCATCTCTTTATTCCACTAAACAGGTATTCTCTTTGCCACCCTAATGTGTTTATCTTTAAAACATACTGACTGAATATTCATTAAAATTTGCTTAAAATATTCCCACATGATTTGGTCTTTAAACTCTTTATCCCAGTCAGTTATACTGCTTCAAAATTTGGCAAAATCAATATTTTAGAAATCTAAGATCTTTTTCTTATTAACTTGCAATTTGGGCCCAGATATTACATTAATATTAAATTTAATTATATTATGGTCACTAAAGTCCTAAATCCTCCTCAACTCTAACCTCATCCACCAAACTTTCATTGTTAGTTAATATTAAGTCTAACAGTGCATCGTGTCTTGTAATGTCATGGACCATTGGCTCAAAAATTTGTCTAGCATACAATTTATAAATACAGAACTGCTATGGTCCATATTAGACAAGGAATCCTATTAAATGCCAGGAAAATTAAAATCACCCATTAGGACTATACCTTTTACTTTACTGTGGCATGCTGTCTCAATTTCTTTCACCATTTCTGCTTCTAATTCTTGACTCTGGGCAGGAGGTCCATAAAATGCTCCTATTCTGTATGATTTATTGTGCATAAGGATACCTATCCACACAGATTCAACATCATGATTAGTTTTAAAGTCAGTCCTTAACACAGATTGTTTATTGCTTACATAAAGCACCACACCACCACCACCCTTCTTCTTTCCTTTACACTGGTATAAATAAAGTGAATATCCATCTATTTCATATTCCTGAAAGGAGTATCTATGCATTTATTCATTAACTCATGCTTCAGGTAATCTAATAATGTCTAGATCCTCATTTATGGTATAACTAATCAGCTCATCTTTTTTATTTCTAAGGCTATGAGCAATTGTGTAAAAGCATTTAATATTTGAAATGCTGTTACTTTTATTGCTATCATCATTATTTGAGCCTGTAACAAAACTAGTTTTATTTATCTCACCACTATTACAGTTACCATTGCTATAATTATTCATAACCAGATTTAGCCCATCACCCTTAACTTTACCTAGTTTTTTGATAGACAAGTCTCCAAGTGAACTCCATCTACTGCAAAAATATCTTTGTCCAGAAATTCTCCACAAATCCAAAAACCTAATATTTTCTGAAAAACATAATTTCTTAACCCTTTCATTTACACCTAAAGCCCTGCTTCCACATTCCTGACCTTCACCTCAACTGAAATCAGAGAGTCAAAATCTACTGAAATGCTTTAAAGACAGCCTAATGAAGGCCGAGACACCATTTATGTAGCTACAATAAATATACTAAGACTAAAAATTTTACTATGAAAAGAAATATCTATTATCGTATGTAAAGGTCGCCATATTTCATAGGGATATAATAATGGACTGGAAATATCAATATATCAATATTCTAAAATTAATATCCAGTGAAATAGTAATATTCAAAAATTATTAATTTCCAGTTAAATATTAAATTCATCAGGCCTGGGC
>JABUQX010075424.1:0-17552 GCA_015478945.1 Trachelipus rathkii
ACCTATGAAACCACGGAAGAATCACGTGGTTGCTGTAATTTGTGAATAATTTTTTTTTTTAGTTAAAATATTATAAAATAAAGTCGGTAAAGGGGACATTGATTATGAATCGTAGATTCATGTCATTGCATTTATTGTTTGTTTCAACTTTCAAATTTACTCATATAACTATCTGATTCCTACCCCTGTATTATTTGTTTTAAGTGCATTCTTCTATAACTGTATCTTGGAAAAATGTTAAACCGATCTTAAATTTTAGGAGTTTTTTTTATAATTTTTTTTAGAAATTTTTAAAAATTTTTAGAATTTTTTTTTAGAACTACCTATCCTGTCACTATTTTAAATTGCCGTGTAATTCCCGATACGCACTGTTTCATATATACATAATGGAGGCAACTTTTGGCCTTAACACGGTAAATTATGAATTGTTGGCAGTGGTGTTCGGGTGTTCTACAATGCATCTCTTATTTGTCTGGACCAGCATCTTCAACGTTTTTCCTGACCTTATAATGCAAGTACCTACAGGCATTCTTAGAAGATCTCTTTCCTAATCTTTAAGCTAACCGAAATTCACCCTATTATTTTAGTTTATCCTTACATAAACGTTTCTCGGATTCTTTTCACACTGGGTCAATCCATATTTTTAGTCCGGGCCACGGTCACCATTTTTTGATCTTTCTCTTTATGAATTAAGTGCTTCTCCTCACGCGAGTTATAAATGGAATTAGTCTTTACCCTTCTTTAACTATTTCTATGATTATTTTCGAGTTACCTTCTTCGCTCAGGGAACATTATCTTTTATATAAGCCTAAATATCATCCTGGGGGATTGGCTTTCAAAATAAGCGGGAGACTTTTCTCCTCCCTTCTAATAGTATTAATATTTTTTGCGGTGGGTTATGTATTTTTGGTCGGTATAAAAAAATAAATTTCGGCAATTTAGTATCTTTGGGGGAAAATTAATTATTTTGGTTATTTGTTTCTTTTTCTACTAACCTTTCGCTGTAACATTGCACGCCTAAAATCTTAAGTGCGGTCGATGGTAGGAAATATTGCGCGATGTCGATGTTTGCTCATATAAAGTAGCAAAATTTTTTTTTTGCCACGTATTTTTGGCTTTTGGGCGTTTTTTTTCAAAATATCACTGTGAGTTCATCTTCTCAACTAAAAGTCCTCTATTCTCGTAAATCAAATCCTTCAGACAATCGTTGGTCTGAAGTTGGCGTCGGACAGGTCTGACACGAGAATTGGGAAGGGAACAATAACACTCCGTCCAGAAAGAATGAGTTTCTACATCGACCCAAAGACGTTAAGTCAAAATCTGTCCTCACTATTAGGAAAGAGCTGAGGCATAGTATCTGTGATAAAAAAAGAAAAATCACGCTACCTTCTCTTCAGAATATCTTTCTTCGATCGCTTCTGGCCACATGGTCGTATATACCCAGCCAAGGAATGATAAGCACTGTCTTCCCTCAAAAACGAATATTGAATATTTATGTCAAAAAATATTGGAGGAAGTAACAAACCTTTGAATGCTCCTGACCGAGAAAAATGTCACATAAAAAACAAAAATGCTTCCATTCTTCGGTATTGACCGTCAATTTGGACGAAGAATAATAATTGGATGCGGTTATCATCCTATTCATAGCCCAGAAATGAAAAATTAATCGCGCTCTTATGACACCGAACGCTTGGGTTTCTCTAGTATTCCGATACTTCTTTCTCCGTCTGCGCCCTTCCTGCAGCTTCAGAGCTCTCCTTAAGACGGAAAATCCGTCAGAAGATCTGAAATAAACAAAATAATCCATTCGCCACAGAACAATAGAGTAAATGTGTCCTGGCAAATGAATGTCAAGGTTAAGGTTGTAGTGGTGGAGCGGGCCCCGCCATCTCATTTCCGCCGTTTATTCTGTCCTTTCAAACATCACTTATATGTGGTGGCCTAGACAAAGATCATTTCTATCTAGCGCTAAGCAAAATTGCAGTATTTAAGGCCACATCACCTGTGTATCAGGCAATGCGACTCAAAGACTATGAGCATTTAACTAATATCGAGCCCTTCCAATTTGGAAGTCCGCTTTCGAAATATAATACAAGAGCCTTTAACTTAGACGAATCATATACTTATGAATTCTCTGTTTCCATAAAAAATCGATTCTGCGCCTATTTAGAGAATAAATCCTGACACATATCTCGCATATTCCCTGGTTGAATGAAGCATTATATTCATCGAGCTCAAGGAGTTTGGACATCCGATTTCTTGAGAGCCTTGCGGGCTTGTAAGCTCATCGAAGTCAATGATAACGTGGAGCATCGAAAACGAGCGCAACCCTGGGCTTCACTTCTGCGGCAGCGCTAAATTTAATCAGCACCAGGAAGAACATTCCTTCCGTTAATAATTAATCTGGATGCATTTACGGTAAAATAATCAAGTCTAATGGAGAAGGGAGGGAAAAACCAATCTGCCCTAAATAAAAGGGATTTGAGCGCTAAATCACTGAGTTGCTCCTTTTGAAGCATTTATCGGTTCCTAACATCTGTCAGCTTTTAACGCTTTCCTCTAAAAGAATAGTCGAAATCTCATCGTCGAAAGAATGAAACAGTTAAGCCGAAGTCATCAGACGGGGAAGATTTAGAAAAATTCTTCTAAATCATTTATTATTCTAAATGTACAATTTGCACAGAAATCACGCATTGATTTCTTCGTGAGTATATTCTGCCTCGTCATGAAAGGCAAGTGACGATCTGGGTGAGTGAAGAGCTCGCAGTTCTTCCCAGCTGTAAACGCACTTTCTGCATAATTTAACCGTGTTAGCACAGAGGTATGGACTACGTTACCGCACACCACGGACAACATGTTCGAGCACAGACACACAAATATCAACAACACATAACACACCGCTACTATGCTTTTACCAAAAATTACAAAAAACGTGTCCCGGTGAGCTTCTCGAGGCAAGCATATTCCAGCTTAACCACCGTCATACCATCAATTCGAGCGGACTGAGAAAATGTTCAAGCCGATGGATCTCAATCAAATTTTCTCAGCTTATAAAATACAGGTGTTAAAGCTGCACGTCAACCGTGGGTAAAATATTCGCCCCACCTCACCCGACCACTTAACATCAAGAAAGAGCACAAATTAAAATAGTTCTGCGATATTACGCTGATGCTTGCTACCCTGATCGTAGTCAAGTCCAACTTATGCCATAGGAAACATTTTCAACACAAATCTTGGTGAGTCACATATTGAATAAATAGTCCTTCACCTAGTATCCATCACACGAGCTCCATAACGACACAATTTTTTTGAGAGAGAGATTCAAAGATCCTAACACGGCTCTCATTAAATTTAGAGAGATGCCATTTGTTGTTGAAGAAATTTGCCCTCCCTCTCTGATTCTGAAATGGATATCGGCTCTTTTTATGTAAAAAGGCTGACAAAGGTCCGATGATCAAATATATCCCAAATGGTTCTTCACAATGTGGGGGGTCACCGATGTTTATCAAATAATAATGTTTGTGACAACGGGTTTTCAAATATTCACACTACCCGGGGCTGCTGGACGAGCTCTCTATTCATTATTATTAAAGCATTTTAATATATATCCGTAAATGCTATTCGTGCCCAGTGCACTTCTAGAGACTTGTTCAGAGGTCCTTTCGGGGCCTGTAACATCGTTTTCTTTGGCCACTCTTCCATATGAAATCTTAGCGGACAATTCTTTCGGCACCGAGCGCAATGCACTGACAGAAATTCACCTGTTTAGCTTCCCTAAGTTGCGTATATACTGCAATTAGCACTGTTCTAAGGAAACGTCCACCGGACACATGTATTTAATCTTGTATGTGGAACCGTTGTGGGATTACGCATGGAATTTCTCTGACTTTCGATACGGAACTTGCAACTTAACATTATGCCGCCATAGACTAGGGGAGGTCTGATTTTTAGTGGACCTTGAGGTCCTGGAGAAGCGTGTTTTCCAATCTAGAGGTTCTCTGGGGTATTATGACCATGGAGGAGCGCGGGACCAGGGTTTCCATTACCAAATATTCATAAAAGTTCCACGGAAGGATAGAGTTGCCCGAGACGGAAAAGTACCCCACGATGGAACCTCCTCGTTCAAGGAATTCTCTATGAGAACAGTGGTTTTGTCCCAAGAATCACACGTTTGTCTCGGCTTTTGACTTATAAGTGCCGAAGCGAATCAAAGACCAACATGACTGGGCTAAAGCTTGTCTTAACCAAGTAATGGGGAAATGATTACAAAGGAATAGATCCTAAAAGAGAGGCTATTTGTAGAGGCGTTGCGAAGGTGCATCCGAAAGATTATCGAAAATGTAAATTTATATGGAAAATCCAGTACCCAGTACTATAAGGAGTAAAAACAGGCCCTTCAAAGTGACGAACAAAACTCGGTCCCGTCTTATAACTGCATGCGTCTCATAAGATAAGGTTGAGTCATTATCTTAATATCAGGTGTTTCTAAGGCATCGGGTCATGGGGTAGATTTAAATCTGCTTCCTCTAATTTTAAGTTGTTACTGTCTTCAGAACAAAATCCATCGTTAATGGCGGATAGTTTCGAAAGCCTTCCTCCCAGACAAATTAAAGATAAGAAGAGGACAGAAATCGCTTCTGTTGTATGTTCTGGCGCGAGGAGGCTGGAATGGAGAGTTACTGCACGATTCTAGAACACCGGAGTCTATGGCCACTGGAGTGCCAATACATGCTTCGTGGAGTGTGCCTCCAAACTCCCATGTTCTAGAGGGGGTGGCTGGGCTTACTAATGAAGTGCCAACGCTACGAGAGCACTGCCAAAGAGACCACCAACTTCTGAGTGGTTCCTGGGATTCTACTGTAAAGCTGGACGTTGTCACAGTTCATCGTCTTAAAAAATAATGCGTGCCTCACGTTTGATCAATTTTGGGGATACACTTCTTTCGGTCTGTGGAATCTCGAACGTATTCAAAGAAGATTCTTTCAGCGAGAGCCGACCTTGAACGTGTAGTGAGCTGAGGTGGGGCATTCAAACCTTGTGGCTCCAGGGGAACTCAAATTTCTCGCAGAGTCAAAAGAATTAGCTTCCCAAGGGAGGAGGAGAGTAAACACTTGCCATACCAATGTTGCATCCAATAGGGATATGAAGGAAGAGTTTTGAGGAGATATTCTATATAATACCTGAGTGCCGGCAAGATAGTCGAGTCTTAGGTGACATCTTTCATATAAATATTGTCTCTACTCACAAGAAACAGCTCTGTCGAATTCCAAAAAGTTTCGATCCCTATGCCTTACCTCTTCTCTTCGATCAACTTCGAGGCCTGTCTTTCTTATGAAGAAAACTTGGGAAGTGGACATGGGGTGGAACGATATAATCGATATAATCGCTCCTGAAATCAAAAATTCATGGAAAGAAGTGAGCAAAAGACCTTAAACCTCTGGAAGGGAGTTCTTTTAGAAATCTTCATTTGAGTCTAATGATCTCTTGATTTAAGGAATTCATATATTCGCGATTGCAACGCAATGTTCGCTTATCGCTTCGAGTGTATTGTATTCGTCTGCGGCAGAGGGTTCAAATACTTCTTGTCACAGGAAAATCGCTCCTGCAAAGAGGAAAGAACGCTCCCCCTGCTATCTGCCAGTTATTGGTCCTGTGGTATGGTTTACATTCAAACGTGTGCATTACCACAAATTTAGAGGAATAGGGACCTGTCGGTGTCAAGTTCAACGCGAATCTGCGTAACAAATATTCTCCGACTATACAGCCTCAGATAACGCTTGCATTGAACTCAAGAAACTTAAGGCATCTCCAAATTAAAGGCAGATATCCCGTTGAGTAATGTGTGCAAAATTTCGCCGCCATGAGCTTCTTACAGCGCGAATAAGAGGATATTTCGTTAAGATGCCTAAAGTTTCTCTATGCGTCAGAACAGAAGAATAATCCAGCGAACCTCTGAGATCCAAAGCAGGTAATGATTCATTTCAAAGGAGTTCCATGTAAAGAACTATGAATCCTATTACAATCTGGCAAGAGGGCCAAAACTGGCTTCTCTTTTCAATTGTATATTACGGCCATGACTGCTGAACTGAAACAGAATCCCGTTTTGCTGTTGTTCAAGGTGGCAATGAAACTCCTAGGATTTCCAAAAATATTCAACTTGCAAAGCTATAGTCGAGTAGTTGCTTTAATTGTTGCGTCACGTTTCGAAGCCCTTTGCAAGAGCGTGAACAAAAATCTTAATTCATAGATTTAAAAGAGCTCACGTCTGAATTGTCTGCAGACAATGCAGAAAGAAATTTTTTCTAAAAAAGAACTTTCAATTTTTATTAGATAATTAATAAAAAAATATCCTTTCTTCACACATTTTCCGAGGGCAACTTGGTAATAATATATTATTGAAACGTCGTTCTTGGATGATAATCTCTCATCCAGGAGACAAGGGTCGTGTCAAAGATCGCAAATGCTATCATATTAGCAAACACGTAATTAATCCCATTCTCTGCTGTCCAAAAAGCACCAACCCGCCAAGTAACTCATAAGGGATCACGCATAAAGTCGATAAAGTCACATCTGGGCATACAACCCGAGTCTACACAACTTAGTAAGGACTCTCCAAGGCTTCTGGTGACCTGTCAAAGCGCGTACCTCCACAACACAATAGTTGTGTCAGGAATGCATAAATCTGGCACAAAAAAGTTCAATAATTTGCTTTTTGGTACCTATGCTTCACCACGCTTCACCAATTATTCAAAAGACTAGGTGGAATTATTCAGTGCCACGCCTTTAAGAGCAATGTAGGGTTATACTAGACTACCCAAACATTGGTGGGCTTAGTCCAAACGTAAAGCTCTGGCCACAGCCCAAAAATGTTTCATCTCATTTTATCACCACGTCCTCAATATTCGGACTCACAGCGTCTATTAGACCTTATAGAATGACAGTCATCTAAAACAATTTATTTCAATCGTTTCAACGATTTGTTAATTCGTTTCGCGGTGGCCTGATTGAGTTATAGCAGAACAACGGCGCTCCTCTTCAACAAGAAACGGAATTTCTTAGGAACTTTCCTCGTATCCGAAAATGGAAGTGAGTTTTTACGAAAAAAGCAATTTCCATAAAGCGAATTCCTCTGTATATGCCATGGTGGAAGCCAGTGGGGAACGGTTAATTCTTGTGGTGAAGGATTGTTTTTCAAAGAAACATTGACGTTCTCGTTGAACTTATTTCGACTTCATTACGATAGTTGTCACGATATTGCTGGTGCTATAAATCCACGTCCCCCACAACCACATACTACACCACATACGTCTCAAATGAGAGAATAATTAAGCCCTCTCTTACTACACCCTAACGTTGTGAGTTTTTTCATCCACCCTTGGTCCAAAAACCGCTATGTGCGCATTACACTCTTCGATGCAGTGTTGAACATAATCTTTTTCGTGCTACATATTTGCCAATTTCAAGCAAAAAAAGAGCTAACTATATGAGTTCCCTTGAAATGTGAAATGTTCTCAGCAGAATAAATTCGAAGACATATTTTCGTGACCATGGTACATAAACACATGACTTACCTGTTCAGTTCCTTAAGAGAGCGTGAGACAGAATCTCCTACCGAGGTTCAGCTGGAATAATCTATCAAAGAAACGAACGTTGTTCTTATCTAGAAATCCCCAGTGAAAGATGACGTTCCTTATCGCACTAGCCAGATTGGAAGCGTAAATCTTTATAAATCGAGACGAACAATGAGTCAGATCGTGTACGTCAGGACTTTTGGATATCCTGGAAACTGGCATGTGGGAATCCTCAGTTCAACAATTATGCCAGAATGTGATGAAAATCTGCCATTACATCTACATTACACTTAAGGAAAAAAAATTAATCTCTACAGGTCAAAATGATTTTTTTTAATAAATATCTTGCAATTAAACCTTCCTGTCTTTGTAGTTCAGATATTTGAAAAGTATTATAGAATACAATGTGTTTCTCAATTATTTCCAAAGCATGGGCACGTTCAATAAGTACGTTGCTGCAAATTGAAAAAAAATGAAAGAAAAATTCATTGGAAGAATCAGTTCAATAATCTGTAGCAATTTTTAGGAAATATTCATTTCACAAGTAGTCAAGTTCTGACTGCTGCCCTATAGAGGCCAGAAGCATCCCCCCCGAGGAGTGATAAAATTATAGTCAGAGTTGTCAGATAAAAGAGGTTATTTCTTGGAAACCTGGGGGGTGCCCAATTGCAAAGAGTAGAGAGCGATTTTTGGGTATTTAAAAATTCATTCGCCTTTTATTTTTGAACTGATAGGTTCTCATAAAAATATATACGTTGTAAGGCTTCGAGCCGGAAGCAATTTTCACTTTAAGCTTCGTGCTGAATTAAAGTATGTTCAAATATTCCTTTAATCGAAGATCGTCTCAATCTTTGTATTTTAATTACAATATTCTGGGATAGCGCTTTAAAAAGAGAAACGTGGGAGGTTAGCGAGCTCCCCTCGTTTGGGAGCACTTGGGGCAAAACACACAGCATTAGTTCTCAAAGTTAAGGCGTAAAAATAAACTGCACTGGTGTAATATCCACCTATTAATAACTATCAGTTAATATGAAAGACCCTGGGCTTCAAAGATATACATCCACATTAAATGTTCCGACTTCCAGGTGCAAATAGATCTACATTATTATTCGGCAATATTGCCAATATCACTAAATCTTATATAATAAATATTCGTATTCAAAGTTCTTTACATTCTAGCACTTTTTTATAATCTGATGATTCAGTATATGCTGGTCTTTTAGATTCATTATTCTGAATAAGCTAGTCATTGGTTGCAAAATTTGTTGAATAAGAATAATACGATTATATTATATTAATATTATTATATAATGAATATATTATAGTATAATAATAAATATATTATAATATATACTATATTATGCACTAATAATAGTAAATATTCTTTATTATCTATAGAAGAAATAAGATTATATAATATATGAATTATTTACTATGTAATAGGATATGATATTTACATTATTATTGATTATTTATCTTATATGTATAAATTATTAAACTTTAATTAATAATAGTATATATATATAAAAAACTGAGTTTTAAGTATTAGATCAATAATTTTTATTAATTAAAAATAAGCTAAATAATTATTATTATCCTAGACTATATAATATAAGTATATAATAATTATATTATACTATTTATGAAATAAATTAATTAAATATTAATTACTTATAAAAACTATCTTATCTATTAATTAAGACCTATTAGGAAACGTTGTAAGGAGAACGTTCTTTGGTGCATCAAAAAAAAAAAAAACGTTTTGTTTTTTGTTTTTGTTTTTATAAATTTGGTTTAAAATTACTAATATTCTAATTTTGAAGCTTCAAAATATACCTTAAATTTTGGTTCATTTTTATTATTTTTCAGAATTTTAGAGATTTAATCATACATATACATAAAAACTAATCTTTTATGTTGTAACTTTCACATATCAAAGATTCAAAATGAGGTAATAATTAATTTTTAGTTTTTCTTTTAATTTTGGGTACGTTTTGATTTTGACTATATAATTTTTTTTTCTTCTCAAGCCTCAAACCGTAAATAGGTATATGATTTGACGAGTATTTGGGTTTGAGAAACCCCATGCCCGAAGCCCCCAAGCCCCAAACCGTAAATGGTCATAATTTTTTCAATATTCAGTCAATTTTGACAATTTGCACAAAATAAAAAGTAAACTACAGCTTTTTCTGATACCAAAAACATCGATTTCATGTGTTTTTCTGTGTATCTATTAATTTGTTTTGTATTTTCATTTGAAGGAAAAACATTTTTTTTTTACATTTTGGAGTTCACCTAATACATTGGGAAGTTACAACATTAACACTTACCCTTAAGACCAGTACAAAATTTGCATCGAATATGAATTAAAACTTCATACTAATATTATAGACGATGGAGTAATGTTAGCCGGGTTCTATATAAAAAAAAGAAAACATTAAATTTGTCATGGTGGGATGATTTGTGTGTGGAAACCGAAAATCTCTAGATCAAGCATGTGGTTGAGACAAAACTTTTGTTTTTTCACAACCCAACTTAAAATGGTTTTGAAAAATGAAAATTTTAGAATTTTTTTCCTTTTGATCATCCTATCAAGACGAAATTTATAGGGCGTATGTAGTTGGGGAAGATATTCATTTTTCATTAAGATCATTTTTTTTTTAAATATGTAACATTTTACCTCTGGGCATGTAACAAATTTAAAGAAAAAAAATGAAATTTAAAAAAAAAAAATTTGAGTTTTGAAAAAATTATCTAAATAAAAATGATTGAAAAAATTATCTAAATAAAAATGATGAAAATGATCCGCCCTGAAAATTTGATACTGAATGGATAAGCAGAAAAAAATCGTAGTTTTTTATACTTTTTCCAAAAATTGTTTTTTCGAAAAAGTGAAATATGTTGGTGGTAACTTTGTTGCGTGTGTGTTTTATCTTTAACTTGTGTCATTTGAGAGCGAGTTTTATTTACTTGTAAGTAACACGGGTGTTTTATTCTCATATGTTGGTTTAGTGTTTTCTAATTAATTATATCTGCTGTGTTAGCTACGAAAGAAAGTTCGCCATTTTTAAGTTAAGTTTTAAGTAAATGCCAAAATCTTGAAATATAATTTTAATGTTTTGTTTTTGTACTTTTTTTTCCCCTTTTTGAGTTGTTAGTTATGAGAAAAAAAAACCTTTTTAGTTTTTAAAATCCTTTTTAATAATATTAGGTTTTAAAATTAAATTTTATGGTTTAATGCTTGTTACCACCACGTTAGGTTACTTTTAAGCTGAATTTCAGTTTTAACATTAGTTTTAGTAATTTGTTATGAACGTTGTATGTTGTATGTAGATTGTTCTGTTGTATGCATTGGCTGTGTTTTTTTTAGCGATGTGTGGGTATTGAGATTAGTGTAATACACTAATACACTATGCCGTCAACTTTATTTAAATATTACAGAAAATCTCCTACTCATGGCAATTTTTTTTGTGTCCGATCGAAATTCGAACTCTCACTCTCGTGAGAGGAAAATTACGATCTTTCAACGAGAAAAGACTCGCTTAAATATATATATATATATATATATATATTATATATATATTAATATATATAATTAAATATATATATAATTATATATAATATAATTATATATAGAATATTACAATATATATATATATAATAATAATATATAATATATAATACTATGGGTGAAGGGTACCATAAAGGAAGGAAGGAAAAACTATAGACCTTTGAGGAAAGTTTATTTAGAAGTAAAGTTAACTATATATATGTAAGAACAGAAAGAGCAGTGTAAATTAAAAAAAAAAAAAAAATTTTTATTTAATTTTTTAATATAATTACTTCCAGAGATACGCATGCTTTGGTCGGGTACTGTTTAGTCGTGCAACATTTTTAATGTTGCGAGTTTATATTTTTTTTTTTTTAACTATAATGGCAACGGCCCAAGGTATACTGCACGTATGGCAGGAATCGGGTCCTCTCGGCCTTCGGGAACGACAGGGTAGGACTATTTCACCCCCTCCGTGGGGAGGCTCTCCGGAACCCCCGCTCTTTGGTAAAATTTTGGGTGTCGCGGGGGTTTCCTTCCGCCCCTCCCTACGGGTATGGCGAAACGTCCCCCTCTGTTCCCGTCTGGCTCGACCCCTACTTGGCCGTGGTAAAATATTTTATCAATACAGTATGTTTAACACCGCAAAGTAGGGGCTCCGAGCCGACGGGAACAGAGGGGGGACTTTGCCATACCCCGTAGGGGAGGGGCGGAGGAAACCCGCACCCAATACCAAAGAGCTGGGGTTTCGGAGACCCTCCCGAAGGGGGGAAATAGTTCCTAACCTGTCGTTCCGGAGCCGAGAGACGCCCGACTTACCTGCCATCGGTGCGATACCCCTTGGGGTTCCATTAGTTTAATAGAAAAATAAAAAATAAATATAAACTCACAAACCATTAAAAAATGTTGCAAGATCTAAAAAGTACCACGACAAAGCATGCGTCTCTGGAACTAATTGTTTGAAAGCAGTATCCAATACATCAAATCCCTCCCTATTTAAATAGTCTAAAACCATATTCAATACATCAAACCTTTCTCTAAATAAACTTTGTTCTAAGGTCTATAGTTTTACCTCATGCATCATACCTCGCACATACTAAATATATGTCTAAAATACTATATATATTATATATATATATATATGATAGAATAAATATTATTAAATATATAATATACTATATATATAGCTTGTTTGCGGTGTTATGGTCTTGGTGAATAACCTGGAGCATGGCATAGTGACAAGAACCAACCCCGGCCCTAGCGCTAAGTATGTGCATTGTCACATACGAATTCTTTTAGATCTTTCTGTCTCCTCATTTTTGAATTATTATATTTTTGAATCCTCCTCCTCCTCCTCCTCCGCAATTTCTATCTTTTTTGAATTCCCACCCTTTCAGTCCCTTTAAGTACTTGTACGTAATTTCCCTTTTTCAATAAGGTCCTCCCTTTTGAGTTTTTTTCCCGTCCCAACCCCTTGGGCTATCCGGTGCCTCTTTCCGCATGGGCCTTCAGCCCACCTCACACTTCTTCCCCGAGGATGAGTCAGGAGAAAAACTGGTCCTTTAGCTCACCTTTGACCGGGTCGCCAATTGTATGGAACCCGAACCTTCAGCTAACCACTACGAAGGCCGTTCTGCACTTTGGTGTATAATCTTGGGCTCTACGTGAAGTTATTAGGTGCTGTGTGGGACACAGAGGTTAAACCGACGTGGAGTTTCGGGAGGAACTTCAGAGGCCACATCCACAGCCTACCCCACGGGGTAGGGTATGGGAGGTTGTGATTGTCTCTGGCCTGTAAAGTGTTGCGGGGAAAAGGACTACCCTTCCATATGAAAATACACTTTCTCGTACCCATCTGTTATCTTTTACTTTGTGTTTCATTGTTATTGTTATTATTGCTCATAAATAGAGAAGAAGTCTGAGGTTAAATTTTTATGAAACTGGATCTTCAAGAAATAACGTTTTCAAACCAAGGCGAGCACATTAACAACAACAATTACCATCTGTCGGGGTTCCCAGCTGACATCACTCGTCCGCTTCCTACTACTAAGCCAGGTGGTACTCTTTTCTTCTACACAGCCTGAAAGCTCTTGCATAACTCTCAGCGATTCGTCGACCTAGTATGCTTGACACCCAGGTGCCCAAACGGTTGAGGCAATCCCGAAAAGGTGCTCCCCCTCATAGTCGCTCTTATTTCTTCACTCCATATGCTGCTCCCCTCCGGGATTGCAAGCTGACACGTCATTCCCAGTATATTACTTATTGCGTTCCACTACCTCCAAAAGCTCTTACTGAACAAAGAACCATTATTCTTAGGATGCACTTGAAAAAGCATAGGAGTTGAATTACCCGCTGCAGTCACGTTAAGTGAACGAAATGGGTCTTTCTCGTTCAAGGCTACGACCCGACTCCAAGTCTAGGTCTTGTGGCATCCCTTAACGTTCTCGGGAACATCCTCTTATTTCACCTGATTAAATAAGACACATTCAAAGGCGAATATTTATTCTTTAAGAACAGAAAAAGCGAAGATACTTGCTGTCATTCTAAGAAATCTACAGCAGAAAAGATTTCCTGTTACTAATGTTTACAGAAATTCCCACACGTCGGGACTCGCCTGAGCCTGATACCCCAAATTCTTGTTACTGCTGACTTCATGCACCCTACATCATTTCCACCAAGGGTGTACAAGCTACGTGTCGTACAGTTTATTCACCGACCCAGACATTGCTTTAAACACCAGAGACTGGGTTGGAGCGAGAGAATGTGAGTTATTCTCTATTATCTCTAGCTTCGTTCCAATCAGACGTGTAATGAGTACAGTTGGCAGCGTGCATTGCTGCTAATGGAAAAACTCAGTTAGGCCTGCAAGCCGCGATTTGCCGTTAGCCAATTACCGCCAGGACCGTTTCTCGTTGGGTCCACCTGACAGGGCGCTAAATCGTCCTACCTGGGGGATGTTGAGTTGAGTTTTGAAAGTTGAGATTTGGTCATCCCCGAAAATACTGTAGGGGACCGTATGATATATGCCCAGTCTACGGAGAAGAATTTCACATTCCCTATGAAAACACACAAAATTGCAAAGAACTGTGGGGACCACATTCCTCCTTTAAAGCCGCGTCTTACTATTGTATACAGGAAGTTTTGGAGGTTGATGCAAAAACAATTAACAAAAAATTTTGGGGGAAAGTTAAAAGAAAAGTCAGTTCTGACTCTGGCGCCACCCCCAAAATTTTTTTTTTGGGGAAAAAAAAAAACAATAAAATCATTCCAGCAAAGGCAATCTTATGCTACAATTTCGGCAGCCCTCCTGCCTCCACGAGTTAATTCACCGACACAACTCCATCCCAGTAGAGCTCCTCTCCCAGCGGAACTCAGGCAGTTACTGTAACCTATCCACCTGCATTGCCTGTACTACCGACTCTCAAATAGTACAAAAGCACCCTTGATCCAATCTTCCGTCCAAAATGCTATAACCCTACCCCTAGTACTGGTTTTCAACTAACCAACAATGAAACTAAGTTGGTTTATCCAACACAAAGCTTGAAAAACTTTTCCTGGTAGGTTCGCCAAACTCGCGTAAGAGGCCTGTGTCTCTGTTCCCTAATCCACCTCCCACCATTACTCAAATTCTGAAAGTGTCTAAAGATAAAGAAAAAGAATATCCAACTTTAGATTATTCGCTAAAATACAACATCCGAATTTCTAAACCAAAAGAACTGAAACTAGATGCAAAAAATACAACTCAGAAGAGGCCCTCGACATAATCTGTTCCTGAGAAAAGCAATGATTAACTAGATTGTTCAAACAATCACAGCTTTCGAAAACCCACCAATCATCCTTTGATAGTTTGCAAGATTATTCCAACTCTTCTGAATCCTTCCATAACTTCCGAATTTCCTATCTCAGCATCCCTAATGGATTCTAATACCTTGGTAAATGATAATACCTCCCAAATAGGAGCTTGATGGGCAATCCACTCTCTTTTCTAATACATTCCTGGCTTCGAGAGAGGTGATGGAAAACGATTCACGAAACACCGCAAACAGCTTAAGCGTTCTAGATCTGTTGGGCACGAAAATGACTCAGAGTCCACCAGTTACTTCATCTTTCTATCCGGCATAATCATGTCGCATGATATACCTATCCAAAAGCCCAGGGAAAGTGCCAACTCAAGCGAATCCTCTATCGATCAATATCCGCAACTCCAACACCTTTTCAAATAATGACAATCTTTTCGGACACTCTTCTTCCCCATTTCCTGAAACACCATATCCCCAACACATTTCTGAATCTGCTTGCTTAGTAGATTCGATATCGTCCTATTCTATAACATGTGCACTTTGGTGCTTTCACCATCCAAGTCCAGCTAATAGATGGACTTCGTTGAAATTAGCTACTTCGCATTCGTGCTAACCCTCCACCAAATACCACGAAACCCCTGCGCAAATCGTCGTACAATCCAAATCTCCTGTTGTACGACTATTCTACCATCAGGATCTGTTGGCCCCCATCGTCAAGACCCACTATTTTATCTTTCCTCCCATCTGAAGTCCCTCTAACGATGCACCCGAAGGCACATAGAGACAATTGTCTCAAAGACCGATCCTCGATATAGTTACCATAACTAGGCATGCAATCTTCTCAGTGAATTGCGGGCATGCAACTCTAATTCTGGAAGAACTTGTCAACAATACAACATTATGTGCACCAAAGTGCATATATTTGCAGGAACTCCGACTATGTCATCGCGACTTTCCAATCATCGGAAAATAAATCACCGCTAACCTCTTTAGAAAGTGGTGACACGATGATAAAGGGGAGGTGATAGGAATACTCATCGTCAATAAAATATGCCTATTCTCAGGTCCCTCTTCAAACTAGACTTCAGCACGAATGAATTCATCAGTCCACCGACCTTACTGTCTGCTCGATCTTCTTGGCTCCAAGTAGTGAATTTACTAAGATACTTCAGCTTGATCTTTTTAAGCAGCTCCTTACTCCCAACATTTGAACGTTTAAATTTACACACTTCATCCATTCCCTTATGGATAGCTTCACCTGGTCCCGCTTTGATTACTTATTCGGCAGTAATCATTACCCAATACCCTTAAATGAACTTGCACCGAGCCCAACGTAAAATCGCAAACCGAATCTCCAGCTGGAGTTATGACCGAGGGAAGTGGGCTCCTTTTCAGGCCACAGCTACTCCACTTTCTCCTTTCAATAAAGCGTTTTAAAACTGTTCGATCGGGCTTTAACTCTTCCAGCAAGTTATCATCACGGCAGCGGAAGATTGCAACCGCGATCTTCCGCAGGTAGGCATTCGCCAACCCCTTGGTGCTCCCAAGAAGTGCACAAGCCTAACCGGGAGAAAGAAAAACTCGTACAGAAATACAAAAGGACCCGCACCTCCTCAAATCTATTATTTTGTAAAGCAAGCTGCGGCGAGATTCGTCGGAATTAAATCGGAAAACACCCATAACATACTTTCGAACTTATACTTTCGACTGTCAACTCCATCAACTCCCCTTTCTTTAATGTGGAAGTGCACGAAAATATCTTGCACCCAACAACTCTGCAGCCACTATCTCCGTTATGGCCTTATATGCTACCGATAGATCTCTGCTTCCAATGCTGATTGCAGATGCACTAGGTTATAGTTTTGCTAGCTACTCGAGCTCCTGAAGCCTTTCAGAATCTGAGAAATAACACTGCCCCGCCGGAACTTTTCCACAGCGGAAAGGGGAAAGATCATACCTATTACTATAACCGTCTTTTCACACTTGCTAGTTGTATCGACTGCACTAGCGATCTAGGCAAATGAGATCGGTGCGCTTTGCTACATGATTATTACAAACAATAATGCTCATCAATTCATAATTTCTCAGCCCTTCGCCACATCAGCGCTCTTTGCAAAAATCTGATATAACAGAATATGGAAAATATGATATCCTATTTCCATCTATTTGGCTACAGCTTTCTGTGAATCCTTATTCCCAATACCTGGGAAACAAGATTCCACTTGCTGCGACTTAACCATAAGAAAGAGAGAATCTGCTAGACCTGTCGAGACTGTGCTCAATAATTATATGAAGCGAACACAATATGATATTACGTGCCGTTTTTGACGCTCTTAATCTCCTCTGGGGTCATGGCAGAGTCCGCCCAGGCTTTTCTCAAAAACTTTAAGTAACTCCCTCTGTTCGGTTCCGTAGGACAGCTCCCTCTTTTTTTTGAAATGAATTTTTATAGACTCCATTCAGGTTCGAGCACTTTTCGTTCTATATGCCACTCGTGTATCCGAATGAAGGCCGCAAAGCAGGTCAAAGTGTATTACTAATTGGCCCCCTGATTCAAGACATCGTACTTCTATCCAGCGACGATCAATTTTCCACTCTACGTGGATCACCTTGCCCATATATGCCGTGTCC
>JABUQX010075425.1:0-38055 GCA_015478945.1 Trachelipus rathkii
ATTTATATATATATTATATGTGAATATTATATATATAGATCATATATTCATAGAGAGAGAGAGAGAATAGTATATATATATTAACTTCTTTATTGGTTAGGTATATATAGTTATAGAATTGAATATATAATATAAATCACTTATTTACTGATATATATTAGTATATATCAAAGTATAATGAGTATTATTATATTATGGTTAATTTGAGGTACGTATGTTAGGTGGTCATCTATGATTGAGTTGAATGTTATATTTATAAAGTTTTAAATATAAAATAGTGGAGTAATTAAGTATAAAGTAGCAATGGATGTATTTATAATTATTAATCTCCTTTGTTTATTTAAATTTATATATCTAGTTAATATATTATATATTGATGAGAGGGTATATATGAGATTATTTGGACTAGTATTAATATGTTTATTAAGATAACTATGATTGGAGAGTGCTAAATAGATAGATGTGAGGGTGCCAAGAATATATTTTAATTTATGTCATGGATGTATATTTATGATATTTTGTATGTAGTCGAATCTATTAGTAAATAAGAAGAGCTTGAGAGGTTTGGCAAGGGTGTAGTAGTAAATAAAAGTTTAAGAAAAAGGGTAATTTGAAATAGTAAAATGTAGATAAGAGAATAGGAGTTATGGTAGTTGAATGTGAATATAAGGTGAAATTATCCCGACTTAGTGTGAGATAGTATAATTTTGGATTAGTATGAGCTATCAAATATTTAGTGAAACAAGTAATCCGAGTTTAAATATTTTAAAGTAATATAATATTATGTTTGCAATAGGAAAAATATATGAGTGGACGAATATTAATCTTATGCAGAATGTAGTAGGAAAGTATTGTGAATGGATAGGGAATGAGTAGCTGAGTGTCAAATGAAATGCCTTGTGAATATTATACAAAAGGAACTTATTGATGTTATATCTGGTAAGATGTATTGACCTAGTAATTTTTACATTGAAGGGATAATGTTTGTATATCACAATATGTAATATATTAATATAGATTAATAGCTTGCGAGAGATATAACTATTGAATATTTGAATTGCATAAGGAGTGGCCAAAAAACGGTTAAAGATCTCTGGTTTTAGGACAAATACATTTATATTAAATCAAAATTTATTTAAGATATGAAAAGAAAATTTAGATTATAAAATATATGAAGAATGAAAACACGCAAAGAATTAATTCTTAGAGATAGATTGTATTAGTTTATAGTTTCTTAAATGAGAGTAGTATATATAACTAAATTGAAAAGATATGAAGTAATTATATAAGATGTTATTATATGTGAATATCTATTAATTAGGAGTTTGTGGAAATGAATATAATTATATAATATGTATAAGTATATAGTATATTATGGATTAAGGCAGATGTATTAAGTTATGATTATAGGAGTGTTAGTATCACACTAGGATCGATCACAGATACTTAGTGAGAGACAAAGTAAAGTTAGGGTATGGTAGTCTAAGTAAAAATAGGAAATGATTCCAGATGAGAAAGGTAATTTATGAGTTAAGCAGACGCGAAATATATAAAAAAATGGGATAACTAATGAGAAACTCGACAAGATTTGAGGTGGTTTTAGAGTGAAATGAGAGATTAATATAATGGATTGGATGGGCCTGGTCAATGGGATTGAATAACACCCTAAACTATTTAGAGTACAATTAAGGATACCCACATATATATTATGTTGAAGGATCTAACTAACCGTCGCAGTCTTTATAGTAAAACCCTATTTATATAGATGTTATTAGAAGAGAAGGGTAAGGATAAATGAAATATCTAATGTAAAACTATTTATATTAATTAATATATATTAATGATATATTAATAATATATAATATATATATTAATATATATATATAATAATATATATATATAATATATATATATATATAAATATATATATATATATATTAATATTTATACTTCAGAAAAGCTCTCACGAGTCTGTTATATCTTCACATCCAAATACTCTATGTATGAGTCTTTATATCACTACATTAGAGGAGGATTTATCTAATGTAACAATATACAACTTAGAGAAATGGTATGTGAGGGTCCTCTCTATAAATAAATACTACCGATTTATGAGTGGAGTATTTACTATAGAGGAGGCCGATATCAATATCAAGTACATTATCATCTAATAATCAGATATCTGGATAGCAAACTACATTATAATTAATAATGAACCGTAACTATAATACTAAACACACATATTTCCAGAGAGTATATCGTACTCTATACCATTATAATTTCTTGAACACACTTATTGTATGACTCATAAATGTATGGTCTTATCTATCTGCACGGATCGAGTATACTCTATTCATCCTATTTCTCTCTATTACCTTCCTATATTTTATTGAGCACTTTTTTTCCTATTCTTTTCAAGATCAAAACTAGGTTTGTTTTGCGCTTATATAAACTCTCGCACGGGCAGCGGCCTCTGGTGAAACCAATTCCATGCTCACACTCACATTATGAAGTTGCCCTTATTTTAACACTTGCGAAACATGAATGGCAATCTGAGGAAAAACTTTCCTTCACAACATTTCACTATCTCATCCTCGAATTACGTGTTAAACATTTCTATTACATCTTACTTTGTTAGACAAATATATAAAAACATCCTTATGATGACTCTTAACTGACTATCAACTAAAAAAATGGACTCTTGGAAACCTCATAACATCTTCAACACCCTAGTGTTTATATCTAGGTAAGCAGTATCACCACATAATAGAATACTCGGCGTTGGTTCTCTATAATTATTGAAAACTCCGAATTACTTAGAGATCTGTAGACGTAAGGTATTACTATTATCACTCTCTCTCAAACGGTGGATGACAGACGTGACTCAGCATGTACAGAGTTGACCATCAAATACCCCGCTATAAGTATGGAGTTAACTGATTTTTCGCATCAGATCACATCACAATTCTATAGGAGCGCGCAGAGCTCTGCTTTCAACTCTTTCTTGCGCGTTTTATGTGGAACCAGAGGCGATCGAGGGTAAATACCCAGACCATTTAGGTGTGTATGTTCAAAATTCGCTAAACAAAGGTAGCATAAACGAGAATTTGAGAGTTTCAATAAGGGCATGTTTTAATCCTCGCAACTACACGATTAGTTTAGTGTGAGAGACGCAGGAGGAACCAATCTTAATATATTTGTACGCTTATATATTTCAATGACCTTCCTTCTCAAGAACTAGGAGTTCCACTAATATTTTAAAAAGGAACCAACACACCTTACTCACTGTTCTTCAGACGTATATCAGTACTACATACTGTGACACGTCTATATTTTTCTGTATATTCCACTAAACTTGTGAAAGTCACCTGTTTAATAAATATATCACCGAGCCTTAGTCCTGTGCAACTTTTAAAAATACCTATATCTTAGACCCTAAAACTGTCACAGACATACTTGGTAAACTTATAGGGGTAAATCTAATGAACACCTAAGAAACAAAACGTCAACATATTACCAATTGAGTCATAGGTTCTCTTTTTTATAAATCACCATAAAGTACAACTTGCGCACATTCACATTTTTCTCGTAAATTCTCCACTTTTGTTCTGAGAACGCTGTTGGTTCACCTCAACTAAGTAGTATCGTCTCTCACTTGTTGACTTGAGATTTTAGAAATAATAAATATTTCAACGCATTCTCGACCAATTAAGTGTGCTTCTACAATCTCATTAAATCTAAGTAAATCATAACAACTATTGATACTTATAGCGATGAGCTGCGTGTCACATTCTAACTAAGGACGAGGGTGGTGCTTAGGGCGACTTTTTGCGACTAATTACACTAAGAGAGACTGGGGGTTCTGGGGATGTGTAAAAGGTATACTCTCTACGGAGGATCTTTTATGGTGTCCACTCTGGCTTCTCACCATTAGTCTTTCAGCCTTTCTCACTTTAAAAGCAATTGATGCCATATCCATTCTATTTTATAATTCCACACGTTCTCTTATTGAGGAAATGTCGTAAGTTGAACTAATGAATACTCATATACTTATTTACAATGGCGCTGGGCTAATGGCTATGGTTACGCACCTGGTCTTAGTGCTTATATTAGAGAGGATACACAACCGTTGGAATCGGTGATTGTTACTCAATTACAGCGCCAAAAAGACTTAATAACTGTTCCGTACTTTCCCATACTTTCAACTTCACTTGACCCTCTTCTTGCGGCGCGATGTTGGTGCTTTATCTGATCTCCAATTATGGTACATATTCTCTCGTATCTATATAGGTTTTTCCCTTTTTTTCAGCAGTTTCCTTTCCTTGACTTAAAAACTTGATGAAATTCTGAGCGGCAATTGGTTTGCTCAGAGCAGCTGGCAGGTATGTCTTTTGCGATAGGCAGAGACTTTACCTGTCAAGATCCTGAAGTCGGTACTTCCCCTTTTCCTATAACGTACAACGTTATACTCTTCAGTATTAGTCATCAAGTGAGTATGGTGCTAGTGTCTGCGCATATATATATATAGAGTTATATTTATGTTAGTGGATATTGGATATACACTATAAGTATCGTAAAGAGCTTAAGTATCGTCATGCGGATGCTATATATATCCTATCTTTCCAGCCAACTTCTGTTCTTTGGGAATTCCTCTTCCATCTTCTGTGTTTCCTGCTGAATATTTAATTCTATCCGACCACTCATTTCAATAAAGCCTAGCGTATATCTGAGAGTGCTCATTATATAATCGTAATTTTGCGTTTAAATTGATGTAACTATCCTGAGTGACGTTATACATACCTATACCATCCTTTAGAATATAGGTAGACCTTTATCGCACCTCATAGTGAGTGGTTGGAGTTGACAACTGAGTAATATTAATATTAATAATAATATATATAATAAATATATATTAATATATATATATATATATTAATATAATATATATATATTATATATATAATTAATATATTATTATATAAAATATAATTTATTAATATTAATATTATATATATATAATTATATATATATATTATATATATTAATATATATATTATATATATATATATAATATATATTAAAAATATTAATATATATTTATAATTATAAGAATATACCTATATAATATATATATATAATATAATACTGCTATAATATATCATAATATATATATTATTATCATATAATATTAATTTTATAAAAGCATCAATTTCCTGTCTCATTCCGTAAATCACGATAAATTTACTCCGGTGTTTACTGACGGCTCTAAAACAGTTATTTATAGGACAGTTTATGATATATATTGAGTGACACTATCTGCTGTCTATTATCCTTATTATAGTACCTAAGAGAGAGATATACAATAATCTTCCCATACCTCCCCCTTATAATTAGCACTAATATTCAATTTTCAACAGAGCTCATATAAGAAGTAATGGAGCTATAAATGATTGTTAACTCACTTATATATATTCATCACGAAATTTTATATAATCCTTAACACACAATAATATCATTTCATTATGTAATTTAATTTACAGAATTTATACGACTCAGCTGAGTCTATATAACATAATAGCAGCTTATTTTCCTCAATACTTATCTTATATTCATATAATAAATAAACTAATAAATATATTTTTTATCCCCACGTACTTATGATAACATATATATATATAATAATCACATATAAAGTTCTTATATCTTCGGCTGTTCCATTCCGTAAGAAACAAATTATACTTTTAAGTATATTTATATAATATTTGGAATATATCCACTACTACTACTATATCATGTAGGGGTATACTTATGAGACAAATTAGAAATTCAGCCGATAGTAGAGGTAAGTATATACTACCAAAATTTCCCATCACATCAATTATCCTATTATTATATCGGATAAGATGTATTTAATAACCAGGAGTACCTCCCGGTATGCCCATTTATACGATACACAAAAGGTCACGCTACAACCCATCAACCGATTAACATTAATTACTACTGCTCTTCTATATATTCTACTGATAAATATATAGTCTATTATCGATCATTGTTGGCTAAAGATAAGATGTATTGAATTATCATGATAAATTATTCATAAGTCACGGTAGTAATAGGGAAATACTTAAAACAGATACAAATAAAGTACCTAAGAGCATTTAGTGTGAAGTGTAATCCTTTCACTCCTCAAGACGAAAGCGTACTTACAACGTATAGGTGTATTAACTTTGATTACTAAATAATCTGTACTCTTCTATATAAATATTGGCCACACCAATTAATCTAACTATACACACCTACTATATACTGTCACGGGACCCTCTCATACTATATCATCAGTCAAATTATTGGCCATATTATAGGTATAATATACCCAGAAATCTGAATTCGAATTACATATCTTCATTGATATATGATCCCACTATATATATATATATAAACTATGGAAATACTTAATTTACACTATACCGTTCAGTAGATCACATTATTATATCTCACATACCTTGTGAGTCACATAAGACCTAACTATAGTTAAAAGATTAGTATCATATCTTATCTGAATCTTTTAACTTAGGTAATTTAAACTTAAATTTTTTCCTTATATACTCTTCATTTGATAAATGAAATGACTTTTAATGACATTTAGATTTTTTTATATATTTGTATAATATAATTATATATAAGTATCTAATATTTAATAAGCAAGTGAACATAATTTATTATTTATGATTTATATTATTATTTATTATTATATTTGAAATACTTAAACTAATATGTATAATTATATATAATTTACGTTTAATATATATATTCGACTCAATTTAAAATCTTCCTATTTGAATAATTATTAATGATATAAACTATTTGTTAATTTGTATTTATATATATATGTTATAGGCAATGAGCCCTTATCACTACCTATGTTGAGTGTGACTTAAGATTATTATTCAGCCTCACTATAGATGTGGTCGTTTTGTGAGCCCGTGTGGTCCTGTTACACTGACTCATAATAAAAAAAATAAATAATATAAAAATATATATATATATTATATATATATATATATATATATATATATATATTAATATATAATAATTAATATATATATAATATATATATATTATATATATTAATTTAATTTATATAATATTTATTATATTATTAATTTATATAATATATATTTAATATATATATATATTATATTGAGTAATTATAAATATATATATATATATAATAATATATATATAAATATATATTAATATGAATAGTAACCAGTAATAAATATATAGGAATGTCCAATTTGATTTATAGAGATAAGAGATTTGTGAAAGGGCAGAGGGCTGCATTAATATAGGGAAATTTGAAAATTGCGGGGTTTGTGAGTAGGAGAGTAATGGATTTGTATGGCCTAATATTAGACGAAGTATATATGCATATATAATATATAGTGAGTGTAGTTCATGAGTTACGTTGGAATCCCGTGAAGCACTTCTAGTAGGGTTGATTTTTCTGACTTCGACGAGTTCTCTATAACCAATAAAGGTATGTTATGAGGCGGAAAGGACTTATAGGGTCTATACTTTTTCTGACATTATATATAATATATAATTGCTAGATCATATATTTCATACTTACATATATTAAACTTTTTATTCATTATATTATTCACATTGCAATTCCGAACAATATATATACATACACTTTAACGCCTTACTAGTCTCTTACATAATGAGGGGAGAGAATAAAGTTGGAGATTAATTTAATTATATATATATATATATAATTAATAATAATATATATATATAATATATATATATATATAATTAATTAATATATATATATTTATAATATATTATAATATATTATTAATATATATAATATATTATATATATATTATTATATAATAATATATTAATATATATAAATATTAATATATATATAATATATAATATTATATATAATTAATTATATATATATATATATATATATATATATATATATAATATATATTTATATATATTATATATATTATATATATATTAATATATTAAATATATATGGAAGGACTTTTATTAGAGTATTCTGAGGGATTCATTATAAGTACCTTCCCAACGAAAGTATTATATATGGGGTGGAAATTAAATTCTTTTACTTTATAAGAATTAACAATATTTTATTTTTTATAAATGATTATCTCAATTTCTCGAAATATGATATATATAAAAGAAATTGCATAAAATGTCGTTGCATAGTTATAGAAATGTATGTATAATATTTCGATAAAATCAGTTTTTATATTAGGTTTGGAGTAGATGTAAAATTAAACTGTTATGTACGAATTCTTTTCTTATTTACGAGAGAGGATGGTCGTACTTTGGAATGCAATGTCTAGCAAAATTTTAATTTACTTTGTTAATTTTATGCCATGCTTTAATATGCATATCTATCTTCATCTAACTCAAGACGGGAAATCAAATATAAGTTAATTGACTCTTATTCCAGTTGTGAGCTTGAGATTATGAGATATAGTTCGGAACTCACTAGACCTAAAAATGTATCTAAATAGTCAGGTGGAGCTAATAAATTTTTTCTCTTTTCCATAGAGAGGGTGTCAACAATTTGTCCAACCGTTAACACTTACAATTATATGTAGGTCGTAACATTGTCACTGTCGGCCATATTTTTCGTAATTATTAGAATTATTTCACATCCAATAAACTAAAATAATTACAAAAAAAAATTCTTTTTATTTTTAAATTTCTGCTATATATACTCTATATTACATGATTTGCAAAAATTCTGTTCAGGTGAATTTCCAAGTTTACTTGGAGATTCACACCTGAAAACCCAGATTAACCCCAAAATATACTAATAATAATGGCATATTAATTTTTAAAGAGTTAGGTAATTAATACCAGAACCAAGCACACATGATTTATAAGTATAATTGAAAAATATTACAATAGTAGTAGAGGAACTTAAATCTATTAAATTAAAATATAACTAATATACCTAATAATAATACAACATGTTACATGATTATAAGTATTATTATTCCTACTTATTATTTGATTCTACTTATATAATTGAATAATATAATTAAGAGATTTTATTTCTACCCATTTAGAATAATGATATATAAAGATTACTTATAGCATCACTATATATAGATGGAATTTTATCTTTAATATATATCATATATCTAACTCCATTTTTAAATCAATTATAAGATAGATCTCTAAATATACTTATCTCTAATTGCAACGGCTTTACATTTATTTAAAGTTTTCAACATTGTTAACTTAATGTAATATTCCCCCTTTATTTTTTATAGTACACATTATTTTCCAGATAAACTAATTACTCTGAGGTAATATATTAGGGGCATTAGTATATAATTGTAGGTATTATTCTAAGTTATTGTTTCTCTAGCCAATAGTAATAATAATTACTGCTTATGATTTTGGCATATAATATTAACATATAATATTATAATATTATTATGCATTTCAATACAATTCATTTAGCCTATATCACATATATTTGGGGATCCTTAGCAGTCAATTCTGGTGACAATGAAAGGAGGATAGTCTATTATGAATCTAATTTTTATATTTATCAACATCGTAAGTTTTCAAGGACATGGGGATATATCCGAGGACTTACCAACTGGATTACTATATATAATTAGCTTCACCCATATGGGAGGAGTTGATAAGATTTTTATGAACCCATCATTAAGATGGCAGGGTGATTCCTTATCAGAAAAATATATAAATATTATAGAAGGGCAGTATCAGCCAGAACACAATAATTGAACAATAGGGAGGATGATTTATGAATATATTCGGGTTAGCCCGATATCACACTATGACGGTAACCTCACCTATTATATTCTATAATCTCTAAGTAACGGCAGGGGAATGGACAAGGCCAATGGCTCGCAAAAGATGCATAAATACAGGACATTAGAAATCGGTTTTAATGTAATTCAAGCGTTGCGGGAGGCCTCACATTTCCTATGCGATGAGTGAATGAGGGGCGCGGTGATTGTGCGCCGAAACTCCTGGTTTGAATGAGAAGTAAATATAGATGTCTGGTATGGGAACTAGTTTGTTTATCCATGGAGGCTTTGGGTCATCCTCTTATGCCGTGATGGTCATAATCTATACTATATACCCTCACACACCTCTTGAATATATATAAGTACTCAGACGTATAAATCTGCGATTATTATCCTTACTATATCAGATAAACAGTAAATAGTTCCCAACCACCCTAGCTAATATTGGTGATATAGTAAAATTTCACATACTAATAGTATAAATTTATATATATTATATATAATCACTAATATATAATTATATATATCACATCAAATGGATTAAGTATAGGTTTCTATGTTTATTTCATAAAAGGATTGATAAGCAAGAGGAATATGATAAGGTAGTAGAACCTCAATATCTGACTATCAATATTAGTTTAATAAAAAGGTACTTATAAGCTTTTGCATATTATTAGAGGCTCAATTTATTATAATTATATAAGAATATGTATTAAAGAATTATATTTTTCTTATTGAATAAATTTGGTTAGCCGATACTTATATATATATAATATATAGTGCAAAGAGCATCAATTAAATTTGGGAGTATAGTTATAGGCTATACTTCATACTAAATTATCTCATGTAGTCATATGCAATCACACACTTTTGTACAAATTGCTTTATAATATCTTTTAGTGAGCTATAATAATATTTTTCATAATATTATATATATACTAATAAATAGCGCTTATCACTCCTATAAATGATATAATAGGATGCTTACTAGAGTATTATCTTAACACACCAAAAATGCCCTAAAGAGTGAGAATATATAAAAATTGAGTAAAGGTATAAGAATAAAAGGATATCAATGTGAACAAGTAGTTTACTCTATAGTATATGGTGAATAATAGTGGATAATAAGATTCATTATATAATACAATACGATACTTAATGAGTAACCTATAAAGTATTCAAATTTTATTATAATTAATATTGATATATAATTAATAATGTAGATCTTTTATGTTAATGTTTTGCTCAAAAATTTATTTACTCGTTGCTAATATTTATATGAAAATATCTGAAAGATATTAGTCCTAAATATACAATTTAATTATTTTAGTGTCTATGCTTGCAGTTACTTATTGTAGTCAATTCTTATTATATATTCACTGTTAAATATAAAGTACTTAAAATATACAACATTGGAACTGAGTATTATATATAAGTGATAAATATTAAATTATGATAAAATTGAATTATAAGCATATAAACATATACCGTATTCATTCACTCAACTGGTGAATAAGCCATATAACATCTAAAAAAGACAAAGACTATAAACCATATAAATATAAGAACTTATATCATCACTAGAGATACTATCTGGATGACTTCACTTAGAGTCATTCAGGTATTCTATATGATATTCTCTACTAATTTGAAAAGAATTAGAAGCTTTGTTGACTTAGAATACTAATTCTACTTTTTATTTCCTTACAGTAAAGTGGTAATATAAGAGTTAGGTAGTACAAAATATTGAAATGCTTCAGAGCATTGCAGCAAGTCCCTTACAGCTATGGAAAAGGTATAAATAAATTATTGCAAAGTAATAATTAATTTATTACTGATCCACCGCATATTGAATAATATGAATGATAGATATATAAAGAGGATATATAATCATACTCTTTCTGTATCCAACTAGTGGTAAGTTAAGGTGTGAATATTGATTTTAAATTATACTAGCTGTTCTTAATTATCTCCAAAGACAAAAAATCAATAATTGCGTATCTTATTTTAATAGCACAAGGCTTATTTATTGATATTGAATTATCAATGGGCTCATAATCTTTCTTTCTTCCTCCTGTTAGATTTTACGGATAGTTACCAAGTAAGAGTTTTATTACATCATGTAAAGAATTATTTAGTCCAATAATTATTATTATATAAAAATTTTTATAATCTCAATTATTATTATTATTAATTATTATTATTATTCCTTTGTCTTAGCTTATCTAATTATTCTAGGGTTTATGTAAAAAAATTTAGAATTTCGCTCTTTCATTTCGTCTCTTAGGTATAAATATAAATAAACTTATATTTCACTATCCAAAGTACTAATGAAAGAGTGGTCCTTGCTAATATTATTTTAATTTGATTTTCTTTTATTTGGTTGTATTACTTGGATTTGATTTTGATTATTGAAATTCAAATTAACAAAAAATTTTCAATAATTCGGGTTCCTTTAAATCAATCGATTATCTGTACTTTTATCCTTATACATAACAACTAGAGGAGACTATATGTTTGAGCGATATTGTTCTGTAGGTAGGATCACAAGTCCACCTACCTACTACCAGGCGCTGTTGAAGCCGTAAGCAAAAATGAGCAGGGGAGTATGACGGTAAGCATGAGCATGCTTTCAGAGGAGAGATGAGCTATTGGCACTAATTCTTTGGATGTGGCAATAGTTGGAATATAAGTATAAAGAGTAATACAAACGCCGTCCCCACGACAATAGGTAGAGGCGTAACAAGACAGTGCCAAGGAACAACAAGATTATTAGTAGAAGCGGAGTCGTCGGAGAAATTGACAATAGAGAGTTGTTCACAATATTTTTTATATGTGTTCTCAAGTTATTTCTATATTTTAAAAAAATGGTCAGTCTCTTCCCACTGCCTCCCAGAGGGAATATCAGGTTTTATGATATTCTAACAGGTTAATTACATTCGGCGAGCTTTTAAACATTTCACATACAGGGCGGGAAAAGAGGGTAGCCCTTGCCCCTTCTACTGCGTTGATGATGATTGATGTGTAAAAGCAAAAGGTTGCCAGCCAAGAACTTCAAGAAAATCTAGAAAAAAATATACGGATCACTGACATCACAGTATAACCACGACCATACATATAATCTCTGGTAGGAGCAGATTCTCACTCCGCTAACATGCAAAATCCATTCTCTGTAATATTAGAAACTTCTTTTTCTCAGCTGAAAATTCAAAAATCTTTCCTGATTATTTTCTTGACATTATTCTTGAAATTTAAATTATCATCATTACTTGATCGCTAGCATTTGGGATATTCACATATTATAGCAGTGGTTTTATCTTTTATGGAAATAATATGTTTGGGGCAACCCGGGCAAACTTCTGAAGATAATATTGGCGAAAGCCTTCAGACTAGGCCAAAGTTCAATCTTAACACATCTATGCACTATGTTTGAACCTACTCGCGGGTGGTGGAGAGATCTTCCAGAGAGCAGGTATCAATAAAAAAAGATATTGTAAGAGTTTCGACGAGCGTTGTATATCAGTAACCATTTATATGTAACGGATCACAATTTAGTATTGGGTTATGGTATTAGATAGTCTGGTGTTTGGAAAGGAAATGAAGAAGACGGGGACAGGAAGGAGTTACATATACTTTGTATAGCCAGTGATCTTGGTGTAAAACAAGAGCATAGGTTCATGTGTGTGGTTAGTACTATCAATGAGTATGTCCTAAGGGTTAAATTAGGTTTTGAATAAGTCTGCAAGGATTAGTGTGATTGGTGGATACATATTCATGGCAATTACCATTCTGAGGTATAATTGATTTAAATTTCGACCAAGCTAATAGACAGATTATGCTGTATGAAAAGGGTAAAGTAGTGTAAGATATGTATTTTTGTAAAACTAGTGAGGGCTTCAGATTAGCCATTTTTGTTGGAGTACCTAAATAGGTGGTATGGAAGTCATTGCTTGGAAATCAAAAAAGGGATGGTAATAATCTAAGTTGAATGGTCGTTAGTATAATTGGCTTGTCGTAGACCAAAAAGAAATTGATAATGTGTATATTAGTTAAGAACGTTTCGTGATACGAGAATTTCTGTGAACGAAGGAGATATGGACTTGTTAATATTCGCTTGCAAATAAAAATTGCTTTTCTTTATTACACTTTTAGTAGATTCTACATAAGTATCTGTAAAAACTCATAAGATGTTGGATCATTAGAGTAGAGATGGTATGGGAGTGGAAAGTATGAGAATTGATACTTCTGTGTGATGAAACGATAGGAGATGTTAAGTATGAATGTGTGAAAGTTTCGTAAAAGGTTAAATCAATAGAGTTGAGAGGGAGTAAAGGAGATGGGGATTATAGGGTTTCTTTATGTAGGATTCTTATGGAAAAAATTTTAAAGTTTAAGCGAGACCGCGATTGAGCGGAAAGATGATGAGGACCAATTTGTATCCAAGGCCACCTTGTAATTTCATTGTTTGGTTTTCTTTCTTCTTCAGCCTTCAGTATTATTTTTTTTTACGAGTCGATAAATTAGGGCCTTAGAAACAACGAATTATATTAGCGGGGATAAGTACATTAAGTCGCACCATCAGCTATAGTTAAAGGTTCTCAGTTATGAAAAAGTGGAATCAATTGAAACTGACACACTCGAGAGAAATGAGAGTGGCGATACGTATTTACGCCGTGGCTAGATGGCTAAAGAGAGACAGAGGGAGATGTAGAGAGTACCGTAAAGTAGGGATAAAAAATGTTAATCCACAGTGAGTGAAGAATGAAGAAGTGGATGCGACCGGTTAAAAAGAAAAGAAAGGCGTGGTTAATGTAACCACAAGCCATAGATTTGAGGTCTTCAAAAGAACAAGATGTTGCGGATTGATACTTAATCGTGCTTCTTTGTGTGAGACTGTTCAGAAAATAAATAAACAAAATATAATGTCATACAGTAAATTGATTATTAAAATATAATCTCAATCTTAAGCCCTTTTCTTAATATGAGAGTTAAATTTGTAATGGGTGAGGTGAATCCTCATTATACAAGGCATAGAAGAAGCTCTTTCTAGGAAATAAGAAATAGTAGCGCGAAAGGGTATATTATAGAATATGAGTTCATAATGAAGGGAAATCTGCTTAAAATAATGAATAATGTGAAGAGGTTCGTAAGATACACGTTATGGTGAGGGGGAATGTGAGGGAACACTTCGAAAATCCGCATAACAATTTCAGCAATGAAGAGGTCGATAGTCGAACTGTTTGCGGATTTGAAACAGGAGAACATGCCAAGAGTCCAACACTATCAGTTTGCCTTGGGGCAGTGCTCTTTTAGAATTTTCTATGGAAGCTGTGCAACAGACTTTAGGCAGAAAATCTCTCTTTAAATTTTCATATTTAGGTTCCTAATCCTACATGAACAATTGATAAAAGACAGTGACTTAGATTATAGAGCTTTGGCAAGAATAATAAGAAAGGAAGCAGATAAAATGCTTATAAAAGTTTCGCTTTTATGCATATTTTAAAGATCGTCTGAAAAATAAGGTAGAGATTCAAGTGCATTAGAGTTGAACCGTTCAAGGGGTAGCTTCCAAAGTGCAGACGAACTTTTAAGATCCTTTAGTCAACTTTCTGACACTTAAGATTTTTTTTTACACATTGTCACCACTCACGGACAGGGCCCTATTCAAGGAGGGGAAAGAAAATAATAAAAAAAATAGCAAAAAACAAAAATATATCTAAAGATAATTTCAGACTTTGGTCTTTGACCTCTTTCTCTTTCATAGGTTCTTTTATTTTATCAGTATCGTTAACAATACCATTCAAGCAATTTATTTCTCTTCTTCATCATCAAATAGTTTTCAGACAAATTCAAGATTTTCAAAACATTCTTCGGACATAACATCGAACAAAACACGGTTTTACTATGAACAAAACATCAGCGCAGCATACACCTCCATAGCATGAGTTGGTGCGACCGACGAAAATCCAACCGGTGTGCTCCCTGCCAATGGAGACCATCACCGTTAGCTCAATTGATGAAAGCTCACGTAGATCGGCCCATTATAGTTTCTGGTTTAAATTTTATTCTCAAAAGTACTCTTCCCAAAACATTTTGCGCTTATTTTTCTTATATATTGTACCTATTTTGTAAACCGAAAATAATTATGATATTAATGAAAAATTTTTTCATTTGATTATTTCATAAGGAGCTCCTTAGTCTTGAAAATTAGTTGTGTGCAGACATTTAATGATTTTATATTCCATAAATATTCCAAAACATCTTTAAACACTCTTTACTATCCCGATCTTCCCCTTCTTAATTTCTTCTCAAAAGTCAAAAAAAGTACTCTTCTCAAAATATTTTGCGCTTAGCAGTAAATTATATTATTATTCTTAAATATTGCATCTATTTTGTAAATCGAAAATAATTATGCCATTAAGTAAAATTTTTGAATTTAATTAATTCATAAAGAGCTCTTCAGTCTTGAAAATTAGTTATGTGCAAACATTTAATGATTTTACGTTCTATAAATATTTTAATACATCTTTAAACGTTCTTTACTATCCCGATCTTGCCCTTCTCAATTTCTTCTGTTGCTTCAAAATTTTAAGGCATCTTCACTCGATGACAGCCAAACAATAATATAATCTAATCTAATATAATACAATACAAAACAATACAATACCAAACAATATTAATATAATATAATATAATATAATATAATATAATATAATACAAGATATATCTCAATTGGAACAGTTTTCATTTTGGTTCAAATATATTACAAAAACCAAGGCTTTCGTTATAACAGAGGACTTTCTTTTATTTGTGCCTGTTAACGATTTCAGTGCTACAGGAAAAGATCATGGATCTCGGGCTCGATTTAGCCAATCTGAGACGCCAGGGCTATGATAGAGCCTCGTCCATGAGAAGTGAATTCAGGGGTGTCCAAGTAATTTTAAAGAAATTCTTTTCAAAGCAATGTACACTCACTGTGTAAGCCATTGCTTAAATTTGTTCATCATTGATACATTTAAAGTTCAGACTGTATGATATGCGATGAGTGTAAAATCAGAGACGTGCACATTTTTTCGATCCAGACTGTATGATATGCGATGAGTGTAAAATCAGAGACGTGCACATTTTTTCGATCCAGACTGTATGATATGCGATGAGTGTAAAATCAGAGACGTGCACATTTTTTCGATCCAGACTGTATGATATGCGATGGGGTAAAATCAGAGACGCACATTTTTTCGATCCAGTGTAAGCACTCCCATTAGAGAAAAAAATTAAAGAACGAATCACAAGTATTTGAGAATACAAAAATGACAAATTTCTGTGAACATTATTTAGCATACATGAAACTTTATAAAATCAATAGTTGCATCTTAGAAATGTTAGTAGAATGAAAGATAAATATTAAAAAAAAGCGTTATAATTTTCCTTTTTATACACACATTTCCACTCTGTAACCAATCGTATGTTCAGAATAATTTTTGGAGCGCATACATCTTCTAATTACGCGTACAGCGAAAAGACTGATCACTCAACTGCTGGTCAAATGTGACAATTACGCTACAAGTGCACTAAATACCATCTAGGATCATCTTCATGCAACACCTGAGACTTATTCTGATGTCTTCACCGAAATGGTTCGCTATACTTTCTGTATGAACATGTGCAATCATGTATAAAATATTTAGAAACAGAGACCCACTACATTCACACGATGTTACTCTCGAGTTCGCGCTATGGCCGCCTCTCTGTTACTCTTAGGAGCTTCACTCCGACCTACCCTTGGAACTTATACAGTTTGAGGGCGTACTTCCTACCATGTTTTAATGATGTGTTCATACTTAATGAATTAACTCTACCTGGACTATTCATCGTCGTACTCTCGAACGTTATCCATCACTGTGATCGCTGTCATTTGATTCAAGAGTTCAATCAGCATTCAGGTGACTTCAGAGGGTACACTTGAGTAGGTTTTTATAACCTGCAGCTCATGCCTTAGCATGGAATTATGACTAAAAGGCAAAGCGCGAAAGTATCTCGTGAATGGTCCTACACTCCTCCGAGTTAGCAGTGAAAGGCCCAAATATTGTCCTTAATTAAACATTAACTGTATGACAGTACGCGGAAAACTTCTTTGGTTCTAAATTTTTATGTTACAACTATAGTCGTATTATATTAAATTAGTACATGTTGTAAAATTAACTTGTTGATTCCAGCCGAGCAATACTTATATGAAATATATAAGTCATATAGAACGAGATGCTGCCGATCATTTGCATTTCATATTTAATGTCTGGCAGTATAGGGTACTAGGCCTGTACCATCCGTTCCTGGTCCAGTTGTTGTTGGCAATCCTGTGTTTATCCCAGACGTTTACGACTTTGTATCTGTAAAAGATACCTCATTAGTTAATAGAATTTAAATACTGTATTTGTCTAGATTTTGATTATTTAATTTCTATCTACTAGTTAAACTTAATCTTCTCTTGACAATGCATGTCAGGAAATTTCATCGTTAAACCACGGAAAACGGTTATGTTAATTTAACGCTAAAATTGTGAAATAACAATATTTAAGAAAAACAGATATTAACTTTACATTGTCCAGGATTTCTGTAAACATAAAAGTTGTATATCTAAATCGTTGTAATCTTTATGATACAAAGTACAACGATATTATATATTAGCTTATTTAAATAGCTTGTCATTAATGACATCCTTATAATTAATATGTTTATATTAATGTGCTAGAAACACATACACATACTTTTCCCTCTTAATAACTAAATTTTTAATACCCTCATACTTTAGTTACTAATCAGGTTTGGGTCTTTCACTTAGTAACGTTACATATTCAACATCTAAAAATTTCTATTATTATGCGCAAACATAAATTACTTATTATAACAGATATTTGGCTTTAATATTCCCTTACCATATCAGTGATTTTATTCAGTGCAATGAGGGCAGCAAAATTCCAGCCCCCCCTCACCTCGTCTAAAAATATTTTATTCCTATATTACCAAATACTATAGTATAATATATTATATATACTTACTATAAATATACCTGTGTCATATTATTCTTGAACTCTGAATGGATTAGCAATCGTATATATCATATCTACCTAGTGATGATACGGTATTATACTAGTCATAGAATGGTATATATAGGTTAGGGATCGTAGTAACATAATTTTTTGTTAGCTCTATTGTTAGCCTGAGGCCGCACTCCTTATGTAATTATTATAATACTATCAGTCGTCAAGTAGATATATATATACAGGATACGTTATGATCTGATATCTTTAATATTTTTTTTAAAAATAGGTGAAAATGTCCAATTATTATGTATAAATATGATAATAAAAATAACACTGATACTCACTACCACAACACCTTAATTATTATTAATAAAGTTTTTTGTTATTCTTATATTTAATATAGAATATTAGTATATCTATGTTTATAACGATATCGATTTAAAAACTAAAGCTTTAATAAAATGCTAAATAATACACGTGTGTGATTAGTTGACATTTAAGCTATTAGCACTAGTAGATTATGGTACTATATGAGAAGTATGGAATTAAAATATAGTGAGGTTCTAGTGAAGATGAGATTTAGTTACAGTAATAATGTAAGTAACGTTACTGTTATGTGCTTCACGGAATAAGAAATAAACCGTCTAGGATAAATGTAATATAAATAAGACTAGAAGGTTAACTGTATCATATGAAGGTGAGAAAACAACGATCTTAAACTTCCTTTAAAACAAATGGAAGGTTTAAGCCTCAGCAGGCACACAGGACATTATTAATCGAAAAATGCCCGGGATGTAAACACGTAAGATACAAGCGTAAGTAGGTGGGAAATGGAACGAATGACTAACCATAAGATCGACAGTTTCATCGTAGTAATAGCCATTAAAAACTCAATAATGAAAGAGGAACCACATGTGAGCAGAGAGATGCCCATCAACAATTCGCTTTCATTCTTTAATCGAAGTGACAGAAAAGTTTTTTTTTTTAGTTTTTTTTAAGGATCGACGCCCGGTGGGACGCGAGAAACCTGATTCGTCATCTTAATTTAATTCTTGGTATTCTTAGTAAAAAAAGGACTGTTTTGGGCAACTTCGGAACGCCTATATGCTTGAACCAAGGTACGGACAAATGCAGTATATTTATTATCGTTCGTCAACAATATATTTCGTGTTATACAATCCCTTTAAAACACCAGTTCAAGTCAAATTGATATATGAATTACTTATTATACTTAGATACATCTATAATCTTATTAGTACATACATGTATTTATATTATATGAGCTTATTGCTCTAAATATAATAATATATATCTATAATCATATACATATTATATATTTGTTACGGAACAATAACCAGTTTGAGCCACTCGTACACTCGGAGTCCTATTCATAGCGTTCCACCTTTTTTCGAAACCAGCTTGTCTCGCATACATTACAGGTAACATTACATTACAGAATATTACCAGAATATAACCTTGTCTTAATACCCCAAACAATCCTTATCTTGGAATCATAACTTCCATAAATTTAATAATTAAATCAATCGGTCAGCTATATCATAAACCCCCAAGAATGTCAATAAGTTAAATAAATTCAGCAGCTCAATCTACAACCCCAAAAATTGTCACTAAGTTATTAATAATGAGGCATGAATCATACCCAATAAAATGTGCAATAAGTAATAAATCAGGCAACCTGAAATCTAAAACCCCAAAATGTCAATCAAATAATAATTACAATATCAGTAAAGATCTTCAGAAGGATGAACTTAATCCTATAAATCCAATATATTGTATATCAGTAAATCAAAATACCAGTCCAGCGTACCACTGAACAGTACAACGTATTCTCTTAATATTAAAATACCCGTGATTATATAAGTCAAAACTATACACCAGGCTAACATTAATCTAACCTCCTTTTTTTACAGTAAATTTAAAACTAATGTTTAGGGCGAATAACCAAAAGGACTTCCTTTATTCCGGTGGGATACATCGGTACCTCCAATCCAGGTGAAGGTGGGGATCACTCAATTACCTTCCATCAGGCAGATGGGAGTACACCAATTACCCTCAATCGTTTGCAGCTGGGATACACTCAAGTACCTCCCATAGTGAAGTGGGGAGCACACTAATACCCTCCAATCATCAGGCAAAACGTTTTCATATTATTATTCAGACAGGGATAGCGCATCGAGCCGTTCCAGTTCTACAAAGGATTAGACAATCTCATCTAGGATCACGTTCCAGCAGAGTATCCAAACGAAATCAGACAAGACTCGTCAGGTTAATAGTGGACAGATCGTTGTTCCAGCCCTGTGAAATTGTTCCAACAGGATCTCCTTTGCTCCTTTGTAAACAGTGATCCGAGAGCATCAAAAGAAAAGAACAACGATGATCGGGGAAACGTGATCCCCATTACTCACCATCGAGCCATGTCCGAACAGCAAAAGGATCACCGGGATGCCCCGGCTACAGGTAACAGGCTGGCTGTGCGTCGAACGCAAAATTTACGAACAAGTAAAAATTTGCATTGCCCCCACTTACAAAACAACAGAAAAGGATGTTATGGAATATATCAGTTCCTGCAAAAGTTAACAGGCTGATACGTTTCAACCTTTAAATCATCGCTATTTAAACCATGACTCCCGTTGTTTATTTAGGCGAAATCACGTAACCAAATACGAGGAAAACAGGATACAACGTGATCCCTATCCACGATAGACCTACCAAGTACTTTCCTAGCCGGCAAGTATTCATGGCCATAGAAATTCATTTGCAGTCCAGGCACAATTAACGTTTAATAGGAACTCGCAATATTAGTCTCCACGCAGTTAGGGTCAAATATAGGATCGCCCGACTATTTCGTAGGACAAAGCATTTGAATAGTATTACACAGAACGTATGGATTGTAAGCCTATATATTTTTTGATTTATACACTATAGTAAAACCAAGCTTTTATTAGAAACGGGTACCCATTAGCGAAAGGGAAGGTCGGAAAATTCAAAATCATGAGAGCGTTACCCCCCACCAGACTATTATGTAGTCTATAAGATGAGTACACACAGTTAAAACCGACGAACCCTAGTGAAAGGCCACTTTAAAACTACAAGATTAACACCTCGTAAGTTAATAAGATAATAAGTACATGGGCCCTTATATACGATCCAAAATAATGGAATAATGAACAAATAATATATGATACAATCAATGTAATAGTAATAATCAATAAATGATATGAATAAACAATAACATTATACACACGATTACGTAAGTAATCGGTATCATGGGATATATAGAACTAGAAGATAACATAGTAAAGTGATAAGGAACGTATAATTACATCTAATTTGAATTACTCATGACAGGATGGGTAACATATTTATTAAAGCCACTTTGGGGATCTAACAAATTGACGTGGATTAGATAAGGTAATATATATGACAGACAGGGTCATAACACGATACCCTCAATAGATGAGAAATTTGACTATGATAACCTATGGTAATATATCAACTCAATTATATAATTATAGGAATAGGGTTATATAAATATCTATTAATAAATAGGTCAATAAATATAAATAATCCCATCAAATACAATAATAATGGTAATAATACCAGTTAGATGATAGTAATAATTGTAAATATATTATATATATAATATACTAATATATAGTCATTATAATACTCATACATCATCAAAATTGTAATGTCAACTCAATATAGTATAAGCAATAACTCGATATATAATAACTAGGTATTAAATATTCATAGATAGTATTTGACATTTATAAGAATTAATAATAATACATAATATAATAGATAATCAGTGTATATAACATCATGACAATAATAATATAATTCCTCCTAAGTTCCTTGAATACATATTCAAGGAAAATACAATTAATACTTATTCAACATGCACATATATAATAATAATAATATAATATAAGAAGCGTAAATATATATGATTATAGTAATACTTGAATATAACTTATAAATAATATCACTACAATAAAATAATTTAATATATCAACCATAATTATAATCCTCAATAGAGGATAAAAGAATAAAAAGATCTACGACTAATTACTTCTATAACCATGAGATAAATAGGAAAACAAGTTAATACGGTCATATAATTAATATAACATACTATAATATAATAAAATACATAAAAAATAATAAGCTTCCTGGCTAAAAGAAACTAACCGTAAAACTGTATTGAGTCAAAATGAAACTAAACTGTAATAATAGGAGGGAATTTAGCACTCAATAATAAATCGATCAAGTGGTAGTGTACCTCGGATAGTTTATATTAATGTCAACGTAAACGCGATTTGGAGGAGCACCATTGCGGCTAAAAAGACAAGCATTACCGGTTTGTGAACCAACGTAAATGTAAGGGGATATGTAGATTGGAGCAATAATAATGAAGTAAATAAATTATATTATTATGAACACACGATTAATAAGATTCATAAATTTAATTAGTAAGAACAATAAGAGTATATCAGGTAAATCGCAGCTAAGATGATTATTTGAGTATAACTATAAGATTTATATTATAAAAGGAAATAAAGTGAACCAAACACTGTATGTTATAGAACTTAATGAATTTTAATATCAGAGACGCACTAACAACACTTTTCCAGAGTGTAAGTTCATGACATCATGGCAGCACTTACATTCACGATCACTCCAGGTCCTTAACGCACCACAGGTAAACATCAGGAATAATATAATATTACATAATATAATGCTAGATTAAATTGATTGATAAGTTAATATGAATAAATATCAATAATCAAGAACGGTAATAAGTAAAGGTAATAGATATAAATATAATGATAATATGAACAATAGATAAATAATGTGGAAATAATAATTATCATATGATTATTAACATATAAAGCTATACTACACTCCAATCAACTAATATGGAATAGATAATAAACAACAGTGAAGCTATTAATTGGGTTAGATGCCACGGTTCTGTATGGTATGCTGTCTATGCCAAACAATGTAAAAGGAGTCATAAGCCGTAACTTCGCTATAACTCTTTCTCATGCGTTTTTTATTCAGTATCAAGCTAGGAAAATAAGTATATCTCATGAAAAGAATAATATCACCTTAATATAATAATAATAAATAAAAAAAACTAGGACGAATTACCAGACGTTTGTAGCCTCTGTTACACTATATCTTTTCACGTTCCCAAATTTTTCATATACTTTTATCACTCTTCAATTACGTCACGCTCCTGAAACTCACGCTTTCGGTTATTTACTTACGTTTCTAATATATCTAACAAGAGAAAAAAAAAAACTATAGAAAAAAAAAAATAAAAACAAAAAAAAACAAAAAAAAGAAAATATAAAAAACAAAGACATAAAAAATAAAAAAAATAACAGAAATAAATAAAAAATTAATTAACAAATAACAAACTGATAATCAATAATTACCTTACAATTCTAGATTTCCAAAAAAAACTAATTAGTCTCCAATGAACAAACAAAAAAAATAAATTGCATCTCTTAATAAGACGAAAAGCCCGGAATCGTGGAACACCTTATCAAAAAAAATCTGTACGATCTCTTATCTTTGCTACTTGGTCATATTAAAACTTTCTCTAAACTCAAAAAACAACTATAAAAACAAAAAACAATATAAACAAATATCATATAAAAAAAAAAAATTATTTTTTGAACATCTTCCCTGAATTCAAAATAATTCACAGAATACTAATATACAAGTCTGTTGGGCTTGCTTATATAATCAAAGTGTATTCTCAACATTATCTCCCAGCTGATACAACTCTCAACCTCAATAAAAATCCTTGAAAAATTTTCTAAACCCTCTTATCCATCTTGCATTTCTAATAATTCACTCAAATATAATATCCAATATTTTCAACCAGTCTTCACTCTATACAAATTCTTGGAGCAAACTATTGATAGTACAGCTAATACCCTATCCATCGACCCATATTTCAGATTAATTAATTTAACTCAAATAAACATCTTGAAACTTATATACCTACATTCTTGTCTAAACCTTCAATAGTAATCTAATCTAATCACTACCTTTACCCAGCTTAGGGGTATTGTGATCAGAGTCTCGAAAAAACATTTTATGCTTTTGTCACGAAACTAAGTCTCCTAGGAATTTTACAAACTATGTTCCGACTCTAAACTTCACTGTACGCTTTTCGGTTTTTTTGTGCTCACTTCTCCATTCATTTAACCTCATGCTGTTAACATAATCGATTTGTCACTTCCTTGACCAAACGACTGCAAATGGCATGTTCCTAGTTGAGCGGTACGCCGTTCAATTGAGATAAAATATAGGCCTATATAACAATCAATTATTCACAATCACCGTTTATTGTATTTTCTGTCCACTCACAATTATTGTTCAAACTAATCTTTCAACAGGAAAAACGAAAAAAATCAGGCCAAACGTTCATTTTCATCCGTACCACCCTCCATGTTAGTCGACCTCTCCTCGATGCCTCAGGTACTATTTCCATAACAGTCTCACTTAACCCTCCTAATTCAGTCCTATGAGCTTTCCCGTAAACTGGTCCTCTCGGACCCTTGTCAACAGGTGGCTCCTTACCAATCTTGTTTGATGCCTCCTTCTGTAGTCTAGGCACTACTTTATCAACCGACCGGCACCACGCACCGCAGTACTTCATATAGCCCCGTCGGACATCCACTCACTTCCATAAGTCCTTCTAAATAGCGTATTGCTAATTCTGCACCCTCGGGCTTTCCCTTGAATTACTTGCCGTACATCTCACCCTGTATTCCTCCACCTAATCTACTCCTCAGTGCGTCTCAAGATCTTATCCCTGATTTTTCGATTTTTACGTTATGGTAGTATCGCGGTGTATACATTATCACGTCTTCTAAAACCTAAATTGTTTCTGTCTCCTCACTCCCAGTACGCAGAACGCTTACTACGAATCACGATGCTTATCTAGTAAACATATTGGCTCCAACTCGATTCGCCGTCTCACAAATCTCGCTTCCTAATGTTATAGGTTACTCGGCGAGTCCTCCGGCCTTCCGCTGGCTCAGCCCATTTAACAGTTAGCAGGCTTTCTCACACACATCACTTCTTTGTTAACCCACGATATCAGTCCAGCTCTCCTATTACATGCGACCTAACTCTCCGTTTGCTTTCTACCTGTCCATTTCATAACAAACTGCTTTCTGTCATGCATCCGCTCTCCTCGGCGCTCAGTCTCCGACTACTTCCAAGCTGCGCACCCACTTCATGTCTTCCCATTTCAGAAGTATTGTATTATCTCTTACAGTAGACCGAATGCTTTTTAACAAAGAACGTCTGTCATCTATCCTCGCCTTTAAGTCATGCCTATTCACGTAATTTTCGAACAAATAAATTCTAGTATTTCCTACCTTCGGTATCCGCGTCAGGTGCTAGAGCTGTCCTCTCAAATCCTTTGATCCTCTCCATCTCCACCTGGCTCTCTCTCCAAAATGGCATCCGTGTATAGTACGATCTTAAAATAAGCTTCTTACCTTTTAATAATACTTTTATCCTATTCAATCTACACCACCTTTATAGACGAACTAATCAATTCACGAGCGACCTCATATAATACCACCCCTCTTGCATGGTCGCACCAATTAATCTTTGATACATCTCTTTTTTTCTCAGACACCGCCGCTACCCCACTTCACTCTGCCAAAGATTATCTCTTCCGAATAGTACTGTCGCTCGATATCTCCTCAAACTGCACTCACGTCTTACTAGTCGGCCTCCAACCCACTCCTTTGCCCGCCTTTACTGGTCCGACACTAAATCTTCAACTCTTCGTGTAGTGGTAAATAATGGCCACGATTGGTCCAGTATCAAAAATAATCTTTCTCACATACTATACCATAGGCCTGTAAACTCTATAAGGCGGAGCTGTACTGGCCTACTATGACTTCTAGACCCCCGTACAATAACACAACTTTTACTTTATTATTTTTATTACTCTATATTGTAGAAACACCCTCCTCTCTTCATGCTGTGCGACCCTTTTGTTTGCACCTCTCCGGCGGCTTTCCGTTAGCTATTTTTTTCATGTTACGACTGGTAGCTAACTATACAATTTTCCATTAATTAACAGTATTTAAGCAAAATATTAGTGATTCTTCCTTTTCATTCACATTTATACTTAACTCACTTTTATATTTGCAACCAACAAGCCTGTGCTCTTCTCACATCAGACTCCTGCTACAGCTCCGACTTAGTTCTATTCGAAAGTGCTCGACCTTTGACCGAGGCTTACTGTCCAGAAGTCACGAGTATTCTCTTCAAAAAAAGTCCATATATTATGCAATTCCTACCCTCTGTACATCAATTGATTTCTTCGACAAAATACTGCTTCCTCTCCAAGCATCGTCTAGCTGCATCTCGATTTCCAGAGTCTCACTGCTAATGTCGTAAGTTAGAGCTGAACCTGTGCAAGCCGGTAGTCAGGCATCCACCTCGGTATGCAGAAAGATCGGAGCCGGGAGCCTAGCTGGCGAATCGAGAGAAGCGAGGCTTTGGTAGCTATTAACAATATTTTATTATCGTTGAATGCTATTACAAATTTGTTCACAAAGCTGCCTGATGCACAATCTGTCTACAGATCGCAGTCGGATCCCAGAGCCGACCATCGGTGCCGACTCGCACCGGAAAGCGGGGGATGCTGAGCTCACGTTTCAAGTAGCTCGGAATGCCAAAGGAGCCCAGCTTTAGTTTTTAATAATATTTCAACCCCCGGCTTTACATGTGTTAATTAAAATATTCAAGGCATCCACTTCCTTCTGCTCCCCCGATCTCCCCCTCCGGCCGAACTCTCCTCCTTTCCGCACATACATTCAGGCCTGACCAGGCGTCCCAGCCTACTCCGCAGTCGTGCCCATAATACTGTAACCGATCCAAGCCACACGGTCCTTAGTTTGAAGTTAACGCCAAGACCAAGCTAATGAGCCAGTAAATCTCTTTTTTCTTAACACACACCGGTTTTACCGCGTTACAAGACTCTCTTCAAGTCAGAGCTCACTATTCTGATAATGTGAACGAAAACCTTTGTCGAGCTGATGCCGGATCAGCTGGGCTAACCGGATCGGACCTGCCGTAGGCATCTGAAAACAAATTTTTCAATTTTTTGCAGGATAAAGTATTTACAAAGTCGGAATCGAAACCAATTTGAAAGACTGACGGAGCCGACCGGGCCGAGCGACCGAGCCGGAGCGGCGCGGCCGGAGTAAGGTAAATTTTTTAAGAATGTTTCGATAACTATACTTCTGGCAAATCGGGCTGAGCTATTCTGAAATGTGAAACGAAGTCGGGCAGAGCCGAGCCAGCCCGGAGCGGCCCGGACCGAGTGAGCCGATCCGAGGGATCTAAAAAGAAGAATTCAGAATTTTTTGCAGATGGAAGTATATTCAACAAAGTTGAGATGAACAATTTGAAAGAGAGCATGGCCGGAGCGGGAGCGAGGCCGAGGCCGGCCACGGAGCGAGCGAGCCGAAGGTAAAATATTAATTTGTTAAAGAAATGTTTGCAGTTGTTATTTTAAAGTCGGAGCTAAACTATTCTGAAATGAAAGAAGTCGGGAAAGTGGGGGTCGAGCGGAGCGGACCGTTTACGAGCGGGCTGAAGACAATTTTGAAGCTTAAGTAATTCTTAAAGTTGGAGCCGAACAATATTTGAAAGAGCTGGAGCGACTGAATCAGAGCCGGAAGCGGAAGCGAGCGGTAACGGAGCCTACGGTTGGAGCGGACCGGAGCCGAGCTAAATTTTTTAAGAAATTTTGAAGTACAAATATTTCGCAATCGGAGCCTAACTATTTGAAAAATCGAGTTTGTCGTGCAGTGCGGTGCGTGCGCTGCGGTGCGTGCGTGCGGGTGCGGTTCGTGGATAACAACTTTATCGCTTTGGTGCGCTTTTTATGAGGTGATCTGTGGGAATATTTTATTTCTGGATAAAAATAAAAAAAATATATTCAAATTTTATAGGCGTTTTTCTCCCATATCCTTTTTTCCATATCAGCTACAAAATTCGCTAAAAAACGAGGAGTCTATCGTAAAATCCAGGACATTTAGTATAATAGAGAATTCGTAGAATTTTATTAGAGTTGATAATCAGTGGGTTGTTCAGACAAGATTATTGTAGACGTTGAATTTTTCTTTATGAAATTATGGAAAATCAAATCTTTCCAATTTATACCAATTTTTCACATTTACAAGAACCTTTCAAAATTTTTCTACCGGAATCTGCCACTCTCCCCCCATAACAATTTAACAATAAAAACAATCTAGGTCTAACTAAATCATCGACAACTTCGTCACTCCTATCCCATACTCTCATTGCGGATCTCTAAGTTGGAGCTAAACTATAACCCTCCCTTTCCCCTGTTCGCTGAACCACTCCCAAACCCGCTACAACTTCCCCAAAGTCAGAACTTTTCACCGATTCCTTACTCTTTTACCCTAGTCTACCTACTTTTCGCATCCATCAAAACTCCTCTGAGAAAATGGCCCCTCGATTCTTACTCCCTGGATATTGCCAATACCTTCTACTTCCCCCATGTTGCCTCCAGGTTTATCACTCTCCCAAATCCACTTCCTGTTCTTTTACTGTATATCCTACTACTCTTTTTGCCAACGACACTTCCCAACCTGACTTACATGCTCACCAACCGTGTTCTGTCTCTTTCGCAAGACTCCTCAACTTTTACATTATATACATCACCAGTAACACCACCACCTACTGTAATCCATCATTAACCTTGGCATCTCCGCCACTCCGACTTTCTAAGCCAAGCTTAATCTTTTAACTAACTAGATTCACTCAACAAATGAAAAACCGTCAAAAAAATATAAATAAACATCAACTCAAAATAAAATAATATATAATATAAGTAACTAAAAAATGAACAAATAAAAACGCTAGAAATATTCAACCCTAAGAAAGTAAATAGTTTCTGTTGCATTGGGAATTGTCTGCCTCACCTATTTAACATTAATAAAACAACAACAAAAAAAACAAAGAGAATCCCTTACGGACAAAAAAAAAAAAAAGCACACGAAGACTCACATCGCTGCGCAAGTTCGTATCCTTATACATAACTCTAAACACTAGCAAAAGAAATCAAATCTAAACTGCAGCTTTCGATCAACCTTCTAGCTCATATAATAAAATAAAAAGCGAAAAAAAAAGTATAGAATCTACTTAATGGGTATCCAGTTGATGACGTCCGCTCCTCTGACTAACGTCATTTTGTTCTCACCAACCTCCAAAATCGTTTAACCTGTTCGACGTAACTCTACAGCATTAATTTCGTCTCACTCTTGTTCCACTCTTGGTTATCTCTCTTCCTGTTACTTCCCTACTTGTTTTACTTAAAGTGTAACCCTCATCATCCACTATTAAATATAAAATAAATAAAACTAGCAAGGTGCATAATCAATATCTTAGAAATCACCATAAAATGTTCGAACCTTTAAGGCCTGTATTAATTTCTTTACAGACTACTTCCTCCTTTCCATTACAAACCAGGGAAATAAACCTTAAACGCGTGGTTTTATTCCCTTTTGTGTCTTCGTACCTTATCATAGCTCTTGTTTGCGGTACTCCATCAGACTCCTTGTTCGCCTGTTCGACTTCCATTCACCATACATGGTACCAGTTATCTATCAATCGTATATTCGCTGTACGTACGGATATTTTCCGTCCTACAGTTTCGGTCACATTACGTACACTTCTCTCGTTACACCATAGTTCTCATCTTTAATTATCCCTCTAATATCAACTTTATCTATTTCCACAGAAGGCATACTTAAATTACCTCCTTCCTTTAGTCCTGAAGAACCAGCAGAGTCATTTCCTATAATTACTCAATAGTGACCTCAGTTCTTTTGATGATTTTACCTCTTTGAGATACCCAGCCTCTCATCTTCATTCTTGTTTATTACATCGGAATTCGGATTTCCCGAGCTCCTTTTTCCTACAGGCAGTATGAATCCGAATCTACCCTGCTAACTCCTAAACACTATCCATTTTATATTACACTTTTTCAGATGCATCTTCTGTCGCCATCTCCGTTACCAGTTGCATAGGATATACTCTGACATTAGCCTAAACATCTTTTCTGTCCCTTTGGTCAGTGGGCCATGCACTCGGTTCACCGTATTCGGGACAATCCAATGCTTTTAGAGGATTCGCACGAGTACTGAATAACGGGATTCCTGTGAATCCATCCGGTCGCTGCTTCACGATTCCATACACGAGGAAGTGCAATCGATTCCATCGTCTTCTTTTTTATGAACTCTCCACTCCTCTCGCAAAGAGAATCCCAGTGCCATTCCCCACACCAAGTGCATTTTTTCACTATCTCTGTCTCTTTCCTGTCTTATTTCATCCCTGCTTTGAGCTCCTTGTCCTCTCCTGCTGGCAATCATCGCTATGCTAAACTTCACAAACGCACCACCCATTAATCACATCAGTCACGTTCATGCTGACCAATCCTTCTAATCGGCATATAACTTGATCATATTGTCACACAAGAAAATATATTAATAATATAAGAAAACAAAAAAAATAATGTAGACCGGTGGTGCATTACCACCCTGTCTGCAACGTCCTTCTCTTTCTTCTGAGTATGGCGCCTATTGGGATTGTTTCGGCCTCTGCTTCAGAGTCATCAAGCCTCTCCTTCATCACAGGCCCAGACCCATATCTTCCATTCACCCTCTCACCCTCAGACTTTCCTTCGCCTCCCATCGTACTTATCGTCTTGCTATTTTTGGAAGCATTTATAAATTACTTTTTAGTTGTGGAATTATAATATTAATTTTGTTGCGGCCTCATAAGTTGTCTGCATTGGTGACGCAAGTCGGCATTTCTCTTCCTCTATTTCCATTCTCCGAAATCTTCTGGATCCATGACTCACTATCCTTTCCCTCGCTTGCACATTCTAACCTTGTGACACATGACTATTTCACCTTAGCGTGTACATCGAATACACCTAGCTAACGCTCAAAATCCTTAACTCTCAACCCATCTTTTTTCACGCCCCACCTGTCCTTAGATCGCTCGAAGTTCTCGATGAAGGCATCGAGTTTGGATTTTTCTTACACAATTTCAACCGTTCACCGCCTTAATATTGCCCCTGCTGTGCCCCACTTCTAGCAGTTCACCTCCCAAAATAACGAGGACCCTAGCCAAGTTGGACTCCATTCCTGATTTTTCTAGTTCCACCGCCTTTTCAACAACTGTCCTCCTTTATCTTCGCTTTCCTCCGACTCGCCGTGCTATCATCACATGTGTACTTCTTTACTGGTTGTTTCCTCCTTCTTATCTCGTCTAAGAGTCTAGTCATTCTTTTCATTTCAACAATCTCTCAAAGTCTCATAACTCTATCTCTATGAAATCTCTTTATACAGTATGCGATTTCCTTTTGTTTTTTACGGTCCTTGTTTCTCAACTGATGATTCCTTATTACTTATATCGTCCTTTCCACTTTATCAATTCTCAACAAATTTCTTTGATCCTCGAACTGTTACACATTCTTCATATTACAAACTTCACTCACATCTACTCTTTGATCTGCTAACAGGGCATCTGAAATTCCTTCAGATGCTCCTTAACCTATGAACCCTCCACAGCTCCTTTATCTTAATCTCCACGCAGTCCCTTATGAATCACCAGGACTTTTCCTTGATAACAGGTAACGAATAATAAATAAACTAAATCTATATAAAAATAACAAAAAAAAAAAAGATTTATCACCCCAATACCTAAGTATCATACTGACGAAGTGTTTTCCACCCAAGTATCTTAGGCAAAAAAATTTTATATTTCAAAAAAATATCAAGAAATACAAATCACCCTGCCTCAACTGCGACCCAATCGGAGAGGCCCAAGCACAAGAAAAACAAAAAAAAATATAGAAACAGAGACAAAAGAAACAAGAGAGATAAAAAAAAACCAACAACGAAGAAGAGAAAATAAAATACTAACAAAATCGGTCAAGATAAAGCAACAGTTTTTATAGTTATTTACGATCTACAGAATAAGCAATATTGAATATCATCGTTAACCCCACAAAAACTATCTGGTACAAGACTCCATATATTCAAATAATACTCAGAATACTATATCATAACCAAAAATTCTATAAGTTATAAATTCAGCGATCTAACCCCCCAATAAAATAACTTAATATAAAAAAAAAAAAAAAAAAAAAATCAGCATGATCATACCCCAAAATGTCATAAATATAAAGACGAAAATAATCAAACCAACAAAAATCGTAAATACATGAATAAATACAAATTAAAATAATTCAGTAAGTCCTTCAAGAATCTATCCGTTAGTATCAATATAATATAAATCCACATTAATATCCTGGATAACTAATGTCACCATACCAGGCCATACTGTCGACAGTACACCGGAACTCAGTATTTATATTAAATATAAACCGTGGACTTAATATAAGTCAAATATCACCAGCCACGACACCTTTCTAAAACTGAAAAAAAAGGTCACTCTAGTATCATAAATACAGTTAAAGTAGGGAACTTTAAGTCTATAGGAAATAAACACAATGACTTCCTTTATTTCCTGAAGTGGGTAGTACACTCAGGACCTCCCATCCACCTGATTGGGAGTACATCTACAATACCCTCCCAATCAGGTGCAGGGTCGGGTGGAGAAAAGACACCAAGTACCCTCCACGCAGGAGCGTAGGATCACTTCAAATACATACAAAAAAAAAACATAAAGAAGCCAAAAGCATCCAAATTTTCAGCGTAGATCACGTTCCAGTAGTGATCACAATTCTCCAGGTTAGGTCACGTTCAGCAAGATGATCCCAATACTCAGGTTGATCACGTTTCCACAAAGCACATCACATACTCCGTGTTAGGGTCACGTCCAGGGCAAAGTGATCAGCATACTCATGGATCACGGTCCAGGCAAGTATCCAATACTCCAGTTAGAATCACGTTCCAGCAAAGTGACAAATACGCTCCAGGTTGGTCAAGCCCATATTCAGTAGGGATTTTTCGGTATTTGATACAAATATATTAAAAAAAAAAAAAAACACAGTCCCAGTTTCTAGTCCTGAAAATAGAACTCTTCGTCAATTTAATATAATAAAATCATATAATAATATAATATAATCATTTATTCTCTATTAAACCACCATTAAAAAGATAACATATAACATAATAATATCATATAGATTATAATAATAATAAAAGAAACCTAATATAATAATAATATGAATTAATAATATCTTAATAATAATAATCATAAATATAATCATATATAATAATAATATAAATATAATATAATATATAAAAAATCTATATAATTAAAATAATAATAATATATAATAATATCTATATTGTAAGCAAGAAAATATTAATAATACAAAATCACCATTCTAAAGCTGATAATAAAAACATATATAATGTTATAATATAATTATAATAATATATATAATGAATATAATGATTAATATTATTATTTCATAAGTGGGAATATTATATTTTCAAATATATATTTTTATCTAAAAAAAAGAAAATTGCTAAATAAAAATAAAAAAATCAAAATAATAATAAGATAGCTAAATAAACTGAAATTAGACATAATAATTAATAGTATAATAGAATGAGATATTTTTTATAATATATTAATATAATAAGAATTTACTAGAATTAATTTATTTAATACCAGTATAATAATTTCTACGAAATATTTAATATTTTAATCATTTTAATATAAAATAAACTAATACAATATAATAATATATAATATAATATATATATAATATAAAATAAATAATATAATAAGTATAATATATAATAATGAATAATAAATAATATAATAATAATATATAATCATAATATAATAATAAATATAATAATAATAAAATATATATAATGCCATCCGTTAAATCGTAACAGAGATAATAATATATATTTCTAATGATGAGCTTAAGGCTAATATCCATATCGGAATAAAAATATAATGAATATATACTAATATACTAATACTAGTACAAAATAATAGAATATCGTATAATAATAATAAATAATATAATCAATAATATAATATAATATAATAATATTTATAATATATATAAATATATATAAATAAATATAATATATATATATGATATTAATATAATAATATAATATAATAAATATAAATAATCATAAAAAATGAATATAATTATATCATAATAATAATAAATCAATAATAAAATTATAATATATATAATATAATATAAACTTCCAAACTTGTCCTACACTATTCTTTCACTGCACATTAATCCTACACTGTACTTTACCTCTCTCTAGACCTCAGCTCCCTTTACCTGCTTTCTATTCTCCGCAAACTTGGCATCTGGTTACTCACCTTAATCGCTTTACAAAATTCACCTAAGCAACTCCAATATAGTCTCATTAAGAACAACCTTAACCAACTCCGCATGTACTTAATCACAAACATAGTATCACGTTCAATACACAATCTTAATCACACTCGTTACTATCTTTAAACTTCTACTTGAATTACCACGCTTGCCTTTTCACCATTTCCTTTCTCCATCCTCAATCCTAATTTTAGTCACTTCTGCTTTTAATTCACCTATTCCCAATTTTACCAGTTTTTTACAATATTAAGAATATGAATTTCAGTATTCGTTATCCAAATTGTAATATATTTAACAAAATAACTGAATCTTCACCTACTGTTGTTTACTTCAGCTATAAACTTTAAATTACCACTATGGAAATTGGTATCTCAACTTGTTTTCACGAACTATGTTCAGTTTCTTACAACTATGTACTCTACACTTAGAATTTTTCTTTAGATACACTCTATGTCGTTCCGTATTACACACCAGTGTCCATGAACTTTTACTTTCCTGACAAACGCAAGACATTTCCTAGTCCGCGTACGCTTCTAGTTAGTTTCATTCAATATCCATCCGCCATAATATATATATATATATATAATCTTTATTATAATATATTAGTATATATCTATTATATATATATAATATTTATATATATATATATTATATATTTTATTATATAGATATTTATATTATTATCTATATAATATACATATATATATTTAATATTATATCATATATATATAAAATATATATATTTACTATATATAATATTATAATATATATAATATTAATAAAAAAATAAAAATAATATATTCAGAATAATAATAGGTGTGTGTGTGAAAGCAGATTCCCTGCTTTCCAGGGCTAATAAGAATCCTCTACTAGCTCGTTAACAGCTATATACACCGTACCATTCTCAAAAAGGTTCTCTGTATATCTATTTAAATTATTTTGTTATTAGAAATAATCGCTCTTTGGTGCACTTTCCAAAATGTTTAGGTGATCACTAACTGTCGCTCAGAAGTTGCTAGGTCAAGTAAGAGAGTCGTTAGCATCTTATATTAAAGAAAAAGATGTTTAGAAATCCATTGTTAAAACGGACTGTTATTAATATTAGTGTGTCGAGCTTAGAACATTGTGTAATGTGAGGAGTTTAGTTATTTACCCTAAATTAAGATAGTTTTAAGGTCCACTTATTCGTATTAGACTTATTAATTAACTTTAACAGCTCTTGTGATAAAGAGTTGCTTAACATGTACTATTAATTTCCTTACATTCGATGCATTTATTTACATTTAATTTGATTAATTTAGACATAAGATAGAATAATTACTCTTTATTCCTACTGTGCCAAATCCTTTATATTAGTACAAGAAGATGGGGCCCTTTAGGTGACTCGAAACAAATCCAATACACAAACCTAAGTAACAAAAAGTTATAATAAAAATTTCTGAAGTGTCAAACTTTTGGTTCCAAAAAAAAAAAAACACAGTTCAATTCCCCGAAAAAGCAGTGAAATAAGAATCCTTCGCAATAGCATAACTTCCCCTAACAAAGCAAAAAAAAACGCTAAAAGATGCCATTCAAAGAAAGTACTCAAGTTCAAATAAGAGGAACCAACTTGTCTATTGTGATCGCTCTCGATCATTAGACGTCCCGCGAGGGTAAATGAAGATGAAAGACTCATAAACACAATACGAGCGAGCTGCTGAAGCGAGGCCCAAGAAGACTAGCGAGTTAAAAACTGAGAGAGATCTCTTTCCCCCCCCTCTTGGAGAGAAGACAAGAAAAGAGTCTCCCCCTCCCAGCCTCCCCTCTTTCAACGAAATTGATAGTCCTGAATGGATTCGCAAACAACCGATCTTCAACCTAATGAATTAAAAACGACTTCCGAGGAGGATATGCTAATTGGGCGTAAACTTACCAGCAAAATTACAATCGTTGAAACTCCCCCTAAAGACGATTGTTACACTAAATAAGTAAGTGATGAAAAACTAATTTCGCCATCACTGAAAACACAGATAGAAGAAGGTTCAATCTGGAATGAGGAGGAGAGCTTCCATCCACTAGTATTAGGTAAAGAATTAAATACAGACACTCAAGCTTTGACTCAATCAAGATAACATGTAAATTTAGAAACTCTTCTATACTATCCCAAACAATTACAAGTCCCTCTGACAACAGAAAAAGAACACCTTTTGATTATTGTAGATCCGACATTTTATAAGATTTTTTTCAGGACGTGGCTCAACCCCCCCCTGGGGGAGAGCGAATGGCACCGTTAAACCGCTGTCGATCAGCAGAAGGAGACGTCCCAAACTGCCTAACAGGCCTCCGTCAGAAAAAAGGAGAGAATATTCGGTAAACATATCTCCGAAAGTCACTGAACAAGAAATAGTCATCGCCAAAAAGCTCTTATAGAGCTGCAAGCGAGTGTCGAATACAAAAACAATCCCCACCCACATAATCCAAGATTCCAAAGGAGAACTTCAACCGATCAGCAAATGACAACTTGCAGTGGATAAGGACGAGGGCTCTGATTCCCACAGCGCTCTTTATTCGTCATTTAGATGTGAAGTGTTAGTCCGTATGTCCATGTACACCTTATATCACCAACCGGGACCTCCCGACCACAATAAATCAACATTTCAAAGCAGGGAAACAAGAGGCGGCCGTGAGACGATCCCGGGCCAATTGGGTAATCTGTGGGAATAAGTCCTTG
>JABUQX010075426.1:0-2500 GCA_015478945.1 Trachelipus rathkii
TTAGAGGTGGGGGTGGCAGGGATGGTGTTAGAATGCTAGAGAATGGAGGGTGCTCTACCTATTATATGCGGATGATTTGGTTTTGTGTGATGAATCTGAAGAGAGTTTGAGAGGATTGGTAGAGAGATTTGGCAGGGTGAGTAAAAGGAGAGGTTTGAAAGAAAACGTAGATAAGAGTAATGTTATAGTTGTGAGTGAGGAAAGTCCTCAGTGTGAAGTTTTGTTAGATGGTGAGCAGCTAGAACAAGTGTGAGTTTAAATATTTAGGATATATATGTTGGATGATAAGGGAACGGATGATGCAGAATGTAGTAGAAAAGTTATGAATGGCAGGAAGGTGGCTAGTGCAATTAAATCGTTGGTGGATGTAAAGGTAACATGTACCGGAAACAGAAAAGTAGTAGAATATGATGCAAGTTGAAAAAAAAGCCCAGCCTTACCACCCATTTTATACCTTATGGCGAGAATTCAATGCAGTCAGAAAATCCACCCGAGCTTCTGGACAGCGACAGGCCCTCACTATGGCATCTCGTCAATGTGGGGTTCATTCCTGGTGGGCCACAAAGATACCACCTCACAAAACCTCGACATTCACTCTTATTATACGCCTTTCTTTTCGCCTCTGCCAAACTCACATTTCTCTCCTACAGGCATTCCTTTACTGACTCAATCCACGTTTTCTTCGGTCTCCCAGCTGGTCGATTCCCAGCACACTCACCACTATACATCCGCTTAACCAAGCAATTATCATCCATCTTTTCCACATGACCAAACCATCTCAACGTTCTTTCATTTATATTTACAGTTGTCACCACCACTTACCACACAACTTTCTAATACATTCATTCCTCATTTTATCAATTCTTCTCACACCTAACACACCCCTAAGTTTATCCATCTGAACACATTGTACTTTAAATCTATACCTCTTATTCCAGACCATAGTCTCACTACTATACATTAACACAGAACAACATACCCTCATGTAAGAGTGAACTTTTGAGCGTACTACACCCCCTCCTTGAATAGGGCTCTGCCCGTGAGTGGTGGTGACAACTATAAAAAAAAAATCCTTGGGTGGGCAGATATGTAGCAAATTAACTAAATCTCCTACTCACCCTATCCAAAAAAAACATTCAAATTATCCCAAAAAATTGCACTCTCTTCAACATTACCCTCAGATGGACCATATGTCGCAAACACACAAATTTTGACCTTTTCAAACTTAAATTTAACCTTTAGAATTCCAGTACTCACACACGCAAAAAATGACCGTCTAAAAGCCGGGTGAAACCAGAGCCCCCCCCCCCCAGATATGAGAGCAGTACTCCATACATGGGCGGATGAGACCCTTGTATAGCTGGAGCAACTGAGAAATGGAGGAAAGTCTCGCAGTCTAAACAGAACTTCCAGTTTCTTTGAGGCCGCCCAAGCAACCGTTGTGATGTGAGGTTTCCAAGACATTTTTTTGTTCATGTTAAGGCCAAGGATGTTTATATTGTCAACAGGAGAGACGACAGAACCGTCGAAAGAGATAGGAAAGTTAGAAGGTATTTTGGAGAAGGAGATTTGTAAAAGTTCGGTTTTTAAAGAATTGAATTTCACAAAGTTATTTCTATCCATCAGCGAGAATAAAATCGGAAAGATTAAGAGATGCAATTCCAGAAGTAAAAGTGGGAGTAGAATTGATATGAGTTAAAGAATAAAGGGTCGAGTCATCGGAATACGAGTGGATAGAGTTAGAAGTGCAGGTGAGAAGATCATTAATGAAAAGTAGGAATAAAGTAGGAGATAAGACAGAACCCTGAGGAACACCACTATTGACAGAAAAGAAGAAGTCGCCTCATCAACAACAGACGATATTGAGCGATTTGAAAGAAAGCTAGACATAAGTAAGCAAAGAGAAGGAGGAAACCCAAAGGAGGGGAGTATATCGCCAGTAGACTTCGTGCAACGAGAGCCGTACTGGCGATCGGAGTGAGTTTCCAGATGATCTAAGAAGTGAGTTGAGAAGGGGTTTCAAAGATCTTAGATAGAATACAAGTGAGAGCTACAGGACGATAGTTAGAAGGATCAGAGCGGCTTTCTTTTTTCGGAATAGGTTGGACATGTGAGAGCTTCCAACACTGAGGGAGGGAAAGTGCTAGTATTGAGACATAGAGAATATAGTTGAGCGAGGGGCCGAAGAGATTAGCCTTTTCAGTTGGAGAATTAGCAACAGAATGATCAGATCGAATAAGAGGAGGAAAGGCAGATTTACAGAAGTTGCTAGAGATGAAAGATTTGTCAGTAGGAGAACCAAGGAGGTTAGCACACTTTCCTTTGATGAAAGCCCGCTTTGCTCGTCGAAGAGTATCCCTGCAACGATTTCTAGCTGAATGAAAATTAGCGAGAGTGATAGGAGAACGAGAATTTTTCCACCCCCGATAGGCACTGTCTCTAGCCTGAATGGCCAGAGAACAAGCACGATCGAACCATGGATTATGAGAAAGAAAGATTT
>JABUQX010075426.1:5000-15000 GCA_015478945.1 Trachelipus rathkii
TTTGTTTCATTGTTGGGAAAGATCTGAAATTAAATAAAAAGATGTAGGTAAGACTAAAGGGATGCAAATGGTAATATATATATATATATATATATATAGTATATATATATATATATATATATATATATATATATATATATATATATATATATATATATATATATATATATATATATATATATATATATATATATTTTTTTTTTTTTTTTTTTTTTTTTTTTTTTTTTTTTGGAGTGAGTGTACAGGAGCCACCACTGCGCACAAAAAAGCGGCGATACCGAGTCAGAAAACCAACTACGGGGGCAACTCCTAAACAGAACGCATGAAAACGGGAATGCAAGTATTAAATCCTATAGAGCAGAGTCAGTTCCCGAAGGAAAGCAAAAATCGCGTCACTGTGGAAATGAAGTGATTCTGACAATATATATGAGAGGCGGGACTGGACAGGTATGGTGTGTAACAAGGGGAAAAACCGGTCTCTGGAAGCCGCAAGAGCCACACAATCCACGAGAAGATGGCGTACCGAAAGTAGACACTGGGAACGGCAGAAAGGACATAAAGGGGGATGCTCCCTTGCCATAAGATAGCTGTGAGTGACATTAGTATGGCCAATTCGCAAACGAGCCAGGACCACCTCCTGGTGCCGACTCCGGCGAAAAGACGATGGCCAAATCCCCAGGAGAGGCTTTACGCTACGCAGTTTAGCACCACGATGATCTTCCGACCAACACTCCTGCCAACAAGCGAGGAAGCCCTGTTTGAGTCGGGAGCAGAAATCAGCAGCTGGGAGGTGTTCCAGCAAGATGGTCACAGGTAATTTTGCAGGTGGCGGCGCGATAGGCTGCTTTGTCATATATATATATATATATATATATATATATATATATATATATATATATATATATATATATATATATAAAAAAAAGCATATATATATATATATATATATATATATATATATATATATATATATATATATATATATATATATATATATATATATATTAGATGTCACCGGATCTCTCGCTCCCCTCCTGCTTGGCCGGAGTTCCGGCCTTTTTAAAGATCTCCGGCTCCGGCCGGAGACCACTAGTCTCCGGCTTTCTCCGGCCGGAGACCTATATTTTTAAAAGGTAGTTTGAAAATAAAAATAGTTATAATTCATTGAAAGTAATAATGAGACATTTAATGAAATAAATTTATTTAGAAGAACTGATTCATACAAAAGTGTAAAAAATTATTTTAATATTTTTTTGTTGTAGTGATAATATTAAGTCAAACTAATAACTAATATTATAACTATAATAATATATAATAATATGAATAGGCCTATATGATACCATTTACTAAATTGACTAAAGTACTAAAGGGTTTGATATCCAAAATGATTACCCCTAACAAAAAATACACTTTTGATAAATCTAGCTTTAAAAATGCAATACAGAAATAGGTAAATGAAATTGGTAAAAGAACTTTTAAACTACATGCCATATCTGACCAAAAGACTAAAAAATTATGATATATATCCTTAATCTTTAAATTATTAAAGAGCTTTAAAGTTTTAACAAACTAACATTTGAAACTATATATATATATATATATATATATATATATATATATATAACATATATATATATATATATATATATATATATATATATATATATATATATATATATATATATTATATTATATATATTATATATTATTATTATATATATATTACATATATATATATATTATTATATATAATTGTATATATATATTATATATATATATATATATATATATATATATATATATATTATTATTATTATTATATATATATATATATATATATATTATTATTATATATATATATATATATCTATATATATATCTATCTATCTATATATATATATATATATATATATATATATATATATATATATATATATATATATATATATATATATATATATATATATATATATATATATATATATATATTATATATATATATATATTATATATATATATATATATATATATATATATATATATATATATATATATATATATATATATATATATTATAAAGTGCATGTACCAGCTGTTATCGATACTGTATAGAGTATCACAATAGAATTTTTTTAGAAAATTAAATTATATTGTTAAACAAAGTCAGTGAAAGGAAAGTTAAATAGCTTATGCATTGCTATTTAGGTAACCATTCTCTAATATTTAAAATCAAATGCTCTTGAATTATGATGAATAAACAGGAGCTGATCAGCTAGTATTGGAGAAAGACGATTCCTTTTACTTGTATAAATATTTCCTGCTTGGCTAAACATTTTCTCGCTAAATACACTTGAAGGTGGAGCAGAGAGATATTTCCTAGCTTATTCAGGTAAGATGCAATCAGGATAAAGAGCTTTTTCTTTCTTTCCACCATAACAGTGGATCAGCATCCGATTTTCGTTCCATAAGTGGTGCTGCAAAATATTTATCCACAGTAGTTTGAATAGTATTTTATAGTTCATGTTGTTTTCTCTCACTGCTGCTTAAGTGCTTATACGTTTGCATTCCAACTTTTTTCTCCTTTGATCAGTTCCACTTGGTTTGATTGTATCTGAATATTCTTCATTTTCTTCTGACGATTTTTCTTGTAGCATGTCATCAAAGCACTTCCAGAAAATTCGAATGTGTTTCCTTCAATAATATTCGTTGTTTCATTTTCAGATTCTCTTCATGTGAATCTGTAAGGAGACTGATCATTTTGATGAAACTTGTTCAAATTCTGAACTTAATGTAATATTTTCTTTAGCTTTTATAAAAAGTTTTACTTCTTCTTTGAGCATAAATTTTATTTTATTCTGATCAATAATATCAAAGGGAGCTAATTTATATTGTGGATTTAAGTTTCTTCTCTTTAATGGTACATAAACGTTCAGTAACAGAATTTAAAAGTTTATCTTTCAAAGTTTTTACACCACTATCCTTCCAAGTTTTTGCTAAATATTTTTGCAATGCATTAACTGCAGGTATTACAAAAGATAAATCTACATCATCATCACTCGCTCTTTTAATTAATTCTTCAAATGGCTGTAGCAATCTAATTATATTCTCCATTAGCTTCCAGTGATTTGTATTTAAGATATCTAGATTGTTCTTCGAATTTGAAGAATATATAGTAATTGCAATTTTTGCTCTATGATCCTTTGCAGCATATATGATGAATTCCATCTTGTTTCCACATCTTGAATAAGCTTGTGTATTGGCAAATTTTGAGATTTTTGAATTTCAGTTAACTTAGTTGTAGCAATTGGTGATCTACTAAAATGACCTGCAATTTTCCTACATAAAGTAATTAAATCTTTAATTGATTTTTGAGAAAATATAGCATCATGTATTTTCTGTAAGGAATGAATAAATCATGTCTCATTTATAACACCTGTCGTTCTCATACCTTTTGTAATGTTTGGTGCATTATCTGTTAGGACAACATGAATATTTTCTGTTTTTAAATCCCAGCTCTTAAGTATTCCCTCACTTTTTAGACATATATTTTCTGCTGAATGAGAAACACTAAAACTACTCATTTGTAATGTTCCACTCTTCCTTTGAAAATCTTTATCAATCCAATACCCTGACATACTTATAAAGCTTTCATTGTTATATGAGCAAGTCCAAATATCTGATGTTAATGATATTGCTTGAATTTCTTGCAGCTGAAGTATTATTTTGTTCTTTACCCTTTTATATATTGTTGTGATAATCTCTTCTGAAAAGTACCTCCTTGATGGAATATTATATTGTGGACATACGTGATTTATTAATCTCTTAAATCCAATGTCTTCTACAAAAGAAAATGGCAGATTGTCCACAGCAATTATTTCCCCAATTTTGAAATGAATTTCTGTGCTTTTTCTATCATTAATGTCCCAAATCTTTGTTTTCTCAGTTATTTCAAACAGTGTAGGCTGAAGAAATCTTTTTTTAATAGAGGTAGAAGTTGATGATATGGATGGACATGGATCATCATCTGCTTTGTCTGTGATATCATGTTTTCTTTTTTCGGCCACTTTTCCTCTTGAAGATTCAGATATTTCTTTTATCTTCAAATATGTGGTTTTATGTTTCTTTTCAAGATGATCCAGTAAAGATTTGTGCCATAATATTTTGAACCTTTCTTTGGGTTTCCTCTTGATAGTAATGTATTCCCAGTAGCGCACAAAAGACACTCAGCTTTACTATTATCGCTTACTTTAATCTTAAAGTAATCCCACACTAGAGAAGACATAATATCCAGAATGGAAATTAATTACAGATTTTCTTAATATTTTTAGATAAAATCTATAAAAATAAAAATAATATATATATATATATATATATATATATATATATATATATATATATATATATATATATATATATATATATATATATATATATATTGTTATTGTTATCTATATATATATATATATATATATATATTTATAGTTATCTTATATATATATATATATATATATATATATATATATATATATATATATATATATATATATATTGGTATATATATATATATATATATATATATATATATATATATATATAATAGTTATAAAGGTATATAAGAAATATAGATATATATATATATATATATATATATATATACAAAATTGTGGCATAAATGGAAATTTAATTGGTCTTGTTGTGAGAAAAAGTCCAAGTTAAATCAAAATTTTCATCTCCGCCTCCAGCCAAAATTACTCTCTGGTGCATCACTAATATATATATATATATATATAGTATATATATATATATATATATATATATATATATATATATATATATATATATATATATATATATATATATATATATATATATATATTTTTTATATATTTTTATATATATATATATATATATATATATATATATATATATATATATATATATATATATATATATATATATATATATATATATATATATATATATATATATATATATATAGGGCCTATATTGCTGAATGGAAGCTGAGGCTGGAATCTTGGAGCCAGTCACTTGAATGAAGAATAAAAATAAGAGATTTTCTGTAATTAATTTAGCTTGCAACAAGGTATATTTTTAACTAATCTTAATACTCACACGTCACCAAAACATATATAAACATATATTTATCATATATACATCATATATACTTAAAAATATATATACATTATATATACATCATATAAACGTATATTCATCATATATATACTTAAAAACATATATACATCAGCACCTCTTTCAAAAAACATACAAAATTCATTTTGTGCAAAAAGTTCCCTCATCTGATTCAGTCCATGCCCATGGTGGCTAGAATATTCTGATGACTTGAGCTGAAACAGAGCATGTATCAAACTCAAATAGCAGGTGTAATTCTAATTACCTGGTCAGGAAAATACCAACTCAATTTCCTAAGACTATATAGCTATATAACTTACTAAATTTTGGGACAGGTTCAGTTACTACAAATTTAAACTATATATATATATATATATATATATATATATATATATATATATATATATATATATAGTTAAAGAATATATATATATATATATATATATATATATATATATATATATATATATACTATATATATATATATATATATATATATATATATATATATATATATAACTTTCTATATATATATATATATATATATATATATATATATATATATATATATATATATATATATATATATATATATATATATATATATATATGTGTGGAGAGGAAGTACGCTGGGCTCAACAAGTGTACCCGACTGGGAGGTACCTCTCTCCGCTCTTTCTTGAAGATAAAAAGTCGATGAATAGAAGAGTACGAAAGTCAATTTATAGGAGATTTCACAGATGTTAGGTTGGTGATGTTCGAAGATAGTGGTTTGAAGGTCTAGTCAGCACAGCAACCATATGACACCATCAGGGGTAATACGGAGCAGATTAGAGTTTCTCCGTAACGGAGGAAATTTGTCATTTAGGACTCCGTTGGCCTGCTGACTTGTATGACTATCTGAGAGGATTGTGATCTTTAATTAACAAATTGTTCTATATAAATCTTGCCCTGATGTTCAGTTTGAAGATCAGTTGTAAGTATATTATTTACTATACTTAACCAAGTTGTTACTGCACAGGTTTTGACTGAATATTAAACCAAGGTGTCACTGCACAGGCTTTGACTGAATATTATAGTTGAAGATTAAATCTAATTATATTTTCATAGCTCATAGAATAGAATGAGATAAATAAACAAAAGTAAACAATCAAGGATTTGACACACCAAAAAAAAGTTCTATCTTTAATTAGGTTTATAAGAATTATCAGTATTATATTGGTGGAAGAAGGAAGGTTTTACCAACTCAATTATCCACTATATAAAATATTTTAAGAGTTTAACTAAGTAAGTACAAATGAATAAGTATGGACTGCCAACAAAAACAATCCAATAACCAATTCACAGAACAAAGAATAAATAAGAAAGTGATATATATCACAAATATTGATTATTTATTCTTAAAATTTCAGATTCGAGAGTGGAAACAAAAGTAGTTTCCAAATATTGCTCATGTATGAAGTTAAGGTAAGTATTAGGAAATCGGAGGCTGGATCAACAATATAATGACTTAGCTTTTGAATTTATGACTAATAGTTGTCCTTGAGTTTGAATTGAATTTCAGAGATGACTCCCAGGTATTAGAAAACTGGTATTGGAAGCCTGTTTTTAGAACCTGGTACTAGAAGCCTGTTATTGGAAATAACAGGGTGTTTTTAAAAGTGCTTTTACCTATTCTTTATTGTAGATTATATTATCATATCATATTTACATTTCAAAATTATCTATTCATTTGCCTAAAACTCACCCTATTTTTTTTTAAAAGGGCTTGTTTTATTCCTTGACCCAATGCTATCTTGATTGTTCCCTTACAATTCAGTAGACTGTAAAAGTTTAAATTAAATTTACCATCATTGTTTATTAATCCATATTATTTATATAGATTAAATCCTAAAAGTTAACATTCATTATAAGTATATGCAGACTGACCTTAATTGCAGTTGCAATCCTCACATAAGGTCTTCAAGAACAGAATGATAACAGAAAGTGAGTCACAATATTAATTATTCCAATACTTCTGTGACTTAAAAATTCCTCAGAATATGTATTAAAATATATAACAATACTAAAACAGAAAGGAAACAATATTATAACATATGCAAAAATCTACAGAGTTTTTCTATAAATGAAGCCATAATACTTAAAACTAAACACCACATGGGGAGATTATAACCCACATGGTTTATTATCCATTACTGAGAATGGTTTCTGCTATTTTTAATCTTCCCAACATAAATACATAAAACACGAACAATATCCCCCTTATCCCCCTTGAAATTGATAGTAAACATATGTTGCGAGTTAGCAAAAATGTATCGTATATATATATATATATATATATATATATATATAGCATATATATATATATATATATATATATATATATATATCTTCTTCTTTCCCAAGAGTAAAGTGCGTGACAAGCATCGGAAAAGAAAAGTAGTAGAAGAATATGACACAAGTCGAAAAGAAAGCCCAGCCTTACCGCCCCCTTCATACCTATTAGTGAGAACTCGTCGCAGTCAGAAAATCCACCCTAGAGCTTCACGGGACTGCGATGGACCCTCACTATGGCATATCGTCAATGTAGGGTTCATCCCCTGGCCCAGGTGGGCCACAACCATACCCCCTCACAAAACACCGCCATTCACTCCTATTATGCACCTCTTATTCTCGGCCTCTTAAAGCTAAACTCTCGCATATCTTTCCATAGACATTCCTTACTGACTCAATCCACCTTTCTTCGGTCTCCCAGCGGTTGATTCCCAACACTCACCAATATGCATCCGATTAACCAACCACTATCATTCCATCCTTTCAAATTTGACACCATCTCAACGTACTTTTATTTATTCTCTCATTTACCCATTTCTTCACACCACATAACTCTCTAATACGTTCATTCCTCATTTTATCAATTCTTCTCACACCTAACAAGCTCCTAAGATTGTCCATCTGAACACATTGAACTTTAGATCTATACCTCTTATTCCAGACCATAGTCTCACTACTATATATTAACACAGGTAACAACATACCCTCATGTAAGACTCTAGCGCATTCAAGACTTAGTCACTTTACATCCACCAACGATTTAATTGCACCAGCCACCTTTCTGCTATTCACAACTTTCCTACTACACTGCATCATCCGTTCCCTTTTCATCCAACATATATCCTAAATATTTAAACTTAGACACTTGTTCCAGCTGCTCCTCATCTAACATAACTTCACACACACACACACACACACACACACACATATATATATATATATATATATATATATATATATATATATATATATATATATATATATATGTTATATATATATATATATAGATATATATATATTTATCTATATATCTATCTATATATATATATATCTATAGAAAGATATAATTTATTCTATATATATATATATATATATATATATATATATATATATATATATATATATATATATATATATATATATATATATATATATATATTCGAGAACGGTGTCAATATAATTGGTTCTGCAGTGATATTATAAAAGATAAAAGATATCTTAGTATTTTAACAATGATTAGTTTATGAAACCAAAGCAATTGTAAAATGACTTCCAAGTTGGTAGCCAATAAACAATATTCATATAAAACTTATTAAGTGCAATCTTAATAAATATGATTCGGTAAAGAAGTGTTGCTGCTTTTTAATTAAGTTCCACATATATATTACATCAATCTGTTATGTGAGAACTATTTTATCATTGAAATGCGAAAACATTTATATAACAAAATTAGTAGAAATATTTATATTGTTATATAATAACAAATAGAAACCTTAAGAGGTCAATTTAAAATATATTTTGAAGGCAGTACAAATAGAATATAGTCGTTATAAATTAGAAGACTAAAAACATTAACAATTAATAACAGTATCAATTCTAATGACTTTGGACGGACGAGATATTATAATAAGCTAGAGCTTTACATGAATGTTGAATCCGCGTTAGCAGGTCGATGTGCAGCTCTAGCTTGAAATAATTCCCTTAACAAGGCTGCTTTTTCATGCTCAAGACTTGTTATTCTTTCGCTCTTTACACTCACTTCATCGGTTAATAGCTTATTTTGCTGTTTAAGTCGATGTACAGCATTCTCCTTGTCAGAATCTGATTCTCTACCATTAAGGAAAGATCCTCGAACAGCTAAATTCATGTGAGCTGGAATACCTTTCTCTTGAGCATCCATCAAAGCTCGTAAATGAGCATTAATTTCATGAATTCGGGCAAGCTGGAAATGGAGTTTTTCTTGCTGAGACTCCATACTCGGTTCCTGTTTAAAATAAAATGTAATACTATTATTAAAAGATATATTATTAAAGGAAACTAAAATGATAAATGACTAAAATATCAAACCCATATAATCTGAAACCGCAAAAAAAATTATATAAAAATGCATTAAGAAAAAATAAAGTGATGACAGAAAAAAACAACAATGTCAAAGACTAGTAAGTTCTTTTGTATAGCTTCTTTAAGAAGAAATAGGAAGTGTGATACAGGAGGGACTGTATACAAATGAACAAAGGGGTGGTTGAAGGAAAAGAAGACAGCGCGTAATATTAAATGGTTATAAATTATCGTGGAAGTTGGTGAAAAGGTATTTCTCAGGGTGTGTTGGACCTACTTACATTACTAATCTATGTCTGGAAAAGGGAATAGAGCGTTTAGTTTCCAAGTTTGCTTATGACTTTTTTAAGGGATGTATGATGGTTCACTGAGATTTAAATAAACTTCTTGGTGGGTCAGATAAATGGCAGATGAATTTTAATCAAACACGGAAGGTTTTCACCTGGGTTAGTCTAAT
>JABUQX010075426.1:20000-29707 GCA_015478945.1 Trachelipus rathkii
ATATGGGAAAGACATAACAACTGGTTCTTCCATAAAGGACCAAGGGTATTGAGAGTTCCTCTCTGCCACCCTGTCTTTTTTTATGTGAAGAACAAAGGCCCATGCATCTCTCCAAGTAGTCAGCCAATATATGGTCAGTTATAGATGGCGTTGACATATACGAAAATTTGGCTATCTTCCACATAAACGAAGCATTGGGCTGGAATAGATATGTTGGAGACCACATCATTGAACACCAGAGTGGAGTATCGTACTGAGGACACTACCCTGCGATACTCTTTCTTCCATGAGAAATGCTCTGGATAATAAAGAAACTTTTTCCATGAGAAATGCTCTGGATAATAAAGGACCTGTTGGTTATCAGGGTCTAGAGAAAGCAAAAAAAGTTGACCTCTCAGGCCCAGTGAAGTTTCTGCAGTATACCCAGTCTCCATGTTTAGTCAAACACTTTCACAAGGTTAAAGAATACCGCTAAGACCAATTTATGTTATTATCTTGCAGAGAAGTGGGCCGAGAGTGGAGAGGCGCCTTCAAAAACCAAATTGGAGAAGAAAATGCCTAGATTTATTTCCAATGTTGGGAAATGTGCAATTTGCACATGTGACACGTTAATGCAATGGGTCAGTAGGTATTTGATAAACTTGAATCTTTCCCCGGTTTACGAATGTAGATGATACGTACCATTAGCCATAGGGGTACAAAGATATATCACCCCAGATGCAATTGCATAAGAGCAGAGAAAACGACGGGGCAAAAGGGGGAAGTGGCGTATCATTTGGTAACATATGCTCTATCTCTTAAAAAGAGCATCCCGGGATTCTGCCTTCATGAAAAGTCATTGTAAGAGGGGGATTACCTTCATTAGGGGTACAGAAAAGTCCGGAAATCGTTCCAAATAGCACAATGAGCAGAATGGCCTATATATCTTTAATCACAGGAGCAAGTCTCAAAGTAGTAACCTAATTCATCTACCATGTTTAAGGTTTATACTTTAGATATGTCTGGGCCATATTCGAGGATGATTGACGGTATAGTGCGATATTGGAGAAATTTTTCGAGCTTTGCAAACGAAATGTAAGGATACGGAAGAGTTTACAGTGGAGACATAGTTGCGAAAGTATTGCCTCTTGATTTTCCTGCAGGGACTTTACATAGGATCAGGTTGGACTAATTGGATAGATGCTTGTAGGGCCTATATATATATAGTTTCCATTTTTCTCGGAGATATCCACACAAGTCGGCAAACGGGTGTCAAAGTATTCATGTTGTTGGTTGTTGTGTTCAGGCATCCATAAAGAACTTCGTATGCATGCAATCATAAAATTCGCCTATGAGGAAATTATATGGTTTCCCTCATAGCGGATTAACGCAAGCTGAAATCTCTCAAAATGGAGAAAAGCTGTGGAAGTTGTTCAAATAGTTTGACAAGATTCGCTTTGACGAATTTACATCTGGTAGTTGGAACAAAACGTTAGGGTTGAGCCCAATGAACTCCTGATGCTAAAGCATACTACTGGGTATGGAGAAGGAAAGAAAGGAAAAGGCTACAAAATTTCCAGGAAAGAGGGAAGAAATATGTACAACAATATGTAACGAGAGAAGGTGGGAGGAGGGGTGGGGAGTGAATGATAATTGGGTAAATATATGATTTTATATAGAAAACTCTAAAATAATAAAACAACAATCATTTGAATAAAAACAGAAAAAATAATGAGTACTAATCATAGAAGGATAAGATGAATAATAATACTAAGAAGTCTAAAGAGATGAATGAAAATAATAGATAGAATAACAATAAGAACAATAACAATAATTATAAAAAAGCAAATGGAAACCTGACCAAACCCCTTTGCAGATGCCGAGAAAACATAGCATCTGAGCCCACCCGACAATTCCGAGGATAGTCTTAACACGGGGATGGAATGATGATGATGATAAAAACAACAAAATAATAATAATAATAATAATAATAATAATAATAATAATAATAATAAAGCGAACTCACATACTGTTATAAAGACTTATTTATAATTAGTAACACTAAAAATACCAAAGATTCTTTTCTATAAATATTGCGTAAATAATGATTAAAAATTGAATAAAAGCGCAAAACTATAAAAAATAATAATAGAGTAAAAAAACTACTACCAACTCATAAGATAACTATTAAGATAAAAACATTAATTGAATATTTTTGAAAAAGTTCCTGTTATACTTACAGCTTGTAATGGACCAAAAGGTAAATAATGAATACGCTCTGATACATTCTGCAACTGCACTTTGTACCATATTCTGGCTCTTTCAACAACATCTAACCCTTGGTATAACATGTCCCTTTCGGCTTCAAGTTGACGTAGCTTTTTTATCTAATATATATATATATATATATATATATATATATATATAATATATATAATATATATATATATATTTATAATATATATATATGATATATATATATATTATATATAATTATATATATATATATAACCGGTATAATATATAAATATATATTATATACTATATATATATATATATAATATATATAATATATATATATATATATATATATAATATATATATTACTATAATATATATTATTATATAATATATAATATACTAATATATATATCATATATATATAAGCAGTTTACTTGTAGCTAAAATTAAAAGAACTTATATATATCTGGCTTTAATAATTATCTTCACAACTGAATAAAATAATTCCTTTATGTTTTGTATGTTATAATTAATTATACTTTGTTTAGTTAATAATTTATTTTATTCGTTTATTTTTTTTCCCCAAGACTGGGGGTAAGGTGCGTGACATGCACCGAAAAAAAAAGTAGTACAGAATATGACATCAGTCGAAAAGACCAGTTACCGCCCCCTCTATACCTATTAGTAAGAACTCGCCACTCCTCACAGTCAGAAAATCCACCCTAGAGATTCACGGGACCGCGACGGACCCTCACTATGGCATATCGTCAAGTGTATTAATCATAACCTGGTCCAGGTGGGCCACAACTAAACCCCTCACAAAACCCAGCCATTCACTCCTATTATGCACCTTTATTCTCGCCTCTGCCAAACTCAGCATTTCTCATACTCCAGACATTCCTTTACTAACTCAATCTACTTTTTCTTCTGTCTCACCAGCCGGTCGATTTCCAATCACACTCACCACTATACATCGATTAACCAACCGACCTATCATTTAGATCCTTTCCACATGACCCAAACCATCTCAACGTACTTTTCAATTTATTTTCTTTTATCCCTTTTCTTCACACCACATAACTCTCTAATACGTTCATTCCTCATTTTTATTCAATTCTTTCTCCACCAACACGCCCCCAATGATTGTCCCATGCTGAACACATTGAACCTAGATCTATAACCCCTTATTCCAGACCATAGTCTCACTACTATACATTAACACAGGGAAACACACAAAATACCCTCATGTACGACCCTAGCGACACCAAAGACTTAGTCCCTTTTACATCGACCAAAGATTTAATTGGCACCAGCCACCTTTCCTGCCATTCAACAACTTTTCCTATTATACTCTGCAATCATCCGGTTCCCCTTTTCATGCCAACGATATATCTTAAATATTTAAACTCAGAACTTGTTCCAGCTGCTCACCATGCAACAAAACTTCACACCGAGGCTGTCCTGCACTCATCAACATAAGCTTATCCTCTTATGTAGTTTAAAATTTCAACCTACTTTACACACCCTGCAAATCTCTCTAACCCAATCCTCTCAACTCCTTCAGATTACATCACAAACCAAATCACCCGCATATATAGGTAGGGCACCCTCCACTCACCACCATTCTCCAATCATTCTAGAGACACCATCTCCTGGCACTCCCACCTCTAAATTTTTTTTCAATAACCCCATCCATATATACAAATTGAAATAACCAAGGAGACATGACACATCCCGCCTCACTCCCGCTATTAATATTAAACCAATACTTATGAACACCATTTATTCTTACAACACGCTTCACTCATCCGTCATACATACTTTTGATTCCATACAGAAGCTACCACCAATATTATATATTACTAAGCGACCTGCTATAGAGCTTCCCTATTAATCCTATCATACACCTGTTTGCAGATCCAATACCACCAAAATAATTTTTCTTCTTCTCCCTCATTTTCTCAGTCATGTTCAATGTAAAGGATTTGATCCACAACATCCTCTACCAACTGCTAATCGCACCTTGTTCTTCATAATATATTATATATATATATTATTATATAATATATATTATATATATATATATTATTATACATTATATATATAGTATAATATATATATATATATTATATATATATATATATATATATATATATATATATATATATATATATAATATATATATATATATATAATATATTTATAGTATTATAATATATATATTATAAAACTAACATCCTTTTAAGTGTGCTTATCTCCAATGCAGGGTAAGACACGGGGGGACCAACAGGAAATCGAACTTTAAGGCCGGCTATCCCAAACCAGACAGCGCCACTCATCGTGTTGACAGTCAAGTTTTAATTCTTGCCCAAGGTAGATAAAACCCAACTGCTACGCGGAGGATTTGAACCACCGTCCTCTTTTAATGATATATAATATATATATATATAATATATATATATATATAATATATATATATATATATATATATATACACCATTCTACACCATCTCTCTGGTAAGACTTTCGCCTTGTCAGTTGGGCCAGCATCTTCTTTCCTTTGGCCTCGAAACTCTTGATCCTAGAGCACTCCAGAAAACTCTTTCCCAGCCCAATGGTTTTCGATGCTAGTCCTTAAGTTATAACTCAGGTAGGGTTTTCACCCTTTCAATGGAAACTAAGCATCTCTTCCATTTGACCTAAAAATCGTTCTCAGCACAAGAGGCTCTCCAGAAATCGTGGTTTCCAGGCACAAAAGTTTCCGAGATGCTGGCCCAAGAGTTTTTTCAAGGCAAAAAACAGAGTAAAGGCCGGGTTTGCTAGCCCTGTCGCCCTTGAACTGTGCAAAGAAATTCTTATGTCCTATATATATATATATATATTTATATATATATTCTTCTTCATCTACTTTGTTCCCCCCAAGACTGGGGGTAATGTGCGTAATGCATCGGAAAAGAAAAGCAGTAGAACATGACAAAAGTCGAAAAAGAAAGCCTCAGCCCTTACCACCCCCTCTGTACCATTCTAAAATAAGTAAGAACTCTTCGCAGTCAAAAAAATCCACTCTAGAGCTTCACGGGACCGCGACGGAACCCTCATATGGAAATCGTCAGTGTAAGGGTTCATCCTTGCCCAGGTGGGCCACGCACCTTAATTCTCGCCTCTGTCAAACTTTCACAACATTCGATACTGATTTCCAATCCACTTGTTCTTAGGTTCCCAGCCGGTCGGTCCCCAACACACTCGCCACTAAACATCCGCTTAACCAAGCCGACTTCATTCATCCTTTGCACATGACCAAACATTTTCAAACATATTTTCAATTTATCTATTTATTTATCCCATTCTCCACACCAACAAACTCTCTAATACGTTCATTTCCTTATTTTATCAATTCTCTTCTCACACCTAACAACGCCCTAAGATTGTCCATCTGAAACACATTGAAAAGCTTTATATATATATATATTATATATATATATATATAATATATATAATTAATATATATAATATATATATATATAATATATATTATATTATAATATATAATATATATATATATAGTATAGTATATATATATATATATATAAAAAAAAAAAGAAAAGAATTATTTTTTCCCCTTACCGCATTCTGGTCAACACCATTCTGAAGTGTGTGTCTCCGAGATTCTTTCTTCTTACTAGTTTTCTTATGAACGGCAACCTGAGGGGGCTGAGGTGCCACATACAATCCATGAGCAATGGGACCATTACCAACTGACGATGATTTAACGTCTCTCTCTCCTTGAGAATTTTGAGAGGGATTATAACCAGCAGGAACTGCTACAACTGTTTCCATTGTCTTGCCATAAATTTTATTTGTATCATTATAGTTTGAATTTTCATTCCCGTATGAGATTTTAAAAGAGTAGATGAATTGGTACGTCGGTGGGTAACGTTTTCAGAGTTTCCTCGGTATACAGTTTCTATCGCTAGTTGGTAACTTGGAGGACACCTTGTAAGAAAATAATGAAAAATATAGATAATCTAAATTAAAGAGGTTCTTAAAAGGGAGTAAAATAAAAATAACAAATAAAAATAATGTCTGAATCCAACTATCGATTAAAATAATAATAAAGCTAGATATAAAATAAGATTTTTTTTTTATATTAACTTGATAAAAGTTATTTTAAACCACTCTAATAACTTAACCTTGTAAAATGATTATTTAACATTAACTACCACCACTCATGAGCGAAGTGTAATTAAGGTGTGGACATACATCACTCCTTATTCAATAATAGTATGCAGGACCATAAGGCAATGCGAAATTTTTTAATGTTTTGTTATTGTTAACCAGGTACAACATATTCACAGAACTTAAATCTTGAAAGAATAAGCTTCGCATCAGGGTTCAAACTGCAAGAATTGCTCAAATCATACACAGAAATGGCTAACTCACTGCAATTAGTTTTCTGTGAGTGGAAAATGTTTTATATGTGACAAAAAATAATTTGCTTCATATGCTGGATACGTTTAAGTAGTATAGGTACTTTAGACAGGTGTATATACAAAATGTGGCAAACTAATGAAATACGGAACATCTACTACAAGCAACAATATTTTGAGTCTGTCCATCTAACTGACCCAAGTTCTCCCAACGAATTTAAATACCATTTCATATTTACAGATATGCTTAGTCCATTGAGCAAAAAGGACTCGACGTAAGCAATTTACTTCAACTTATTAAATGTATTAAAATTAAAGGAAAATTTTTCAAATATACATTTTTGAACTGTATCAAAAAGGTTATCAAATTAGAACAAATTCTCTCTCCTCTTTGAAATAACCATTCTGGGAGATTTAAATGTAACCGTCATGACTTTCATCATGACTTGGTGAACAATCCCTTGAATTCTCAATTCTATTTGAACATCAATGATCGGTTATCCCAGCTCTCTATCCATTTTCTTAATCGTCTCTGAAGATAAAATTAAAATAAATCCCCATTTTATGAGTAGGTGAGTATGCGTGTGTGTTTTTCCCCATCGAAATCACAGTGACCTCGAGTTTTTTTTGTAGCCGAAATAAAAAAAAATGGCCTGCAAACAAGCAATTAAAATGTAAATGATATGGTAAAGTTACTATACGAATTTTCTACTGGATTAAATGTTAACAATGATAAGCACAAAGAATGCATTTCCTCGTTCAGTCAACATTACACCAATATATAATCTAATAAATAATTTAATAAAGATTATGAACGTTCACAAGATGTTGTCCTCTATTAGTATATGGGATGGAGCTCAGCATATTTTAAAAAAAAAATATCTGGTATGCAATTTAAAAGGAAGCAAATTTTTTTCATTAAAGTTGGAACATTTCTAAAGTTGTTTCCAACGGTATCTATGAAGGTAATGTAAGAACGGTGTCACGAAATAGTGTTAATGGCTTGGAAATTATCATTATAGAAACTTGGTTTTGTGTGACGAATCTGCAGAAAGTTTGATAGCATTGGTATAGGAGTATGGTAAGGTGTATTACAGGAGGGGGTAAGAAAGTAAATGTAGATAAGAGTAAGGTGATGATAGTGGGTGAGGAGAGTCCAAGGTGTGAAATCACGTTGGATGGTGAGTAATTGGAACAACTATCTGAGTTTAAATACATAAGCTAAATGTTGGATGAAAAAGGAATGGATGATACAGTGTGGTAGGAAAGTTATGAGTGGTAGGAAGGTGGCCGGTGCAATTTAATCTTTCGTGAATGCAAGGGGACTAAGTCTTGAGTACCATAGGCTGCATGAGGGTACTCATAATACAAAAAAATGGTGTGGAATAAGGTACAATCTGTTCAGATGGATAATTTTAAAGGCGTGTTAGGTGTGATAAGAATTTACAAAATGTGAAATGAGCGTATTAGGGAGCTGTGTCGTATGAAGAAAGGTATGAATAAGAAAATAAACAGGAGTGTATCAAGATGGTTTGGTCCTATGGAAAGGATGGATGAAGTCGGTTGGTTAAACGGATGTATAGAGGAGGTGTGTGTGTGTGTGCTGGGAATCGACCGACTGGGAGACCAAAGAAAAAGAAATTGAGTCAGTAAAAGGGTGTCCGAAGGATAGGAATGCAAATTTAGCAGAAGCTAGAAGAATGGTGCATAATAGGTGTAAATGGTGTGGTTTTCTGAGGAACATGGTTGTGGGCCTGGCTCAGGAAATGAATCTTTCACACTGTGGAGCTCTAGGGAGAATATTCGCTGCGACGAACTCGCACTTAAGGGTATGTGGGGATTTTCCTTTCGACTTAGGGGTCATGTTCTTTTACTAAACTATTTTTTCCGGTTCATGTTGGGCACCCCACCCCCAACTGTGGGGATTCGTGGGGAGGATAAAAAAATGGAAAGAAAGATATAATTCAATGAGTTATAGCTAATAATCGTATGTATTAAGAAGCTAATTATTACGGCAGATTACATAAAATATGCTTAAGGAGGCTATATGAAAACAAGTTCATTTTTTTCTTGAAAGCTTACTTGCAAAAAATATAAATTATGGGTTTCTTAAGGAAAAATCAAATATACAAGCAATATTTTAAGTCTATCATTACTCACCTTTTATCCTTATTAGTTTCACTGTATCTTTTGTTATCTTTTCTTAAAATGGCATCTTTACCGACTTTCTGTAGATCACTCTTGCTTCGCTCTTTAAACCAAGTTTGAAGAGCTGATCTCATACCTGTTCGGTTAAGCGGAGGGCCATAATTATTGGTGTCAGAGGTAAGTTTGTGACCTTCTGCATCTAACAATCGCTCAAGGCTACCACCACGATCTTTCCTCACAATAGGTTCATTAGAAGAACATCCGCTTAATTATGAAAAACAAAAGAAAATGACAACACTGAATTTAAAATGGTACCTAAAGCAAAATGACAACTATTATATCATCGTTATACTGATATTTAAAGAAGACTAATTAATCAACAATTGCCAACAGTAAGTGAAATCTATAATTTATGTTGTAAGACATACACAATTATTAAAAATATGGGAAATAAACTAGTTTTATTTCGTTTAAGTTGGTAATTTACAGAATTACAAATAGTTAGCTTAAACTAATTCTAGATTTTTCAATTATCATTCTACCAATTTGTGGACCCTTAAAAAAAATTTCTTAACACGTTTCAAAAGGTTTGATAATAGTTCAGTCTCTGATCCACATAAATGACTTTAGTTAATATTTATTAAATACATGCATAATTCATCACTACATGAGTGATTTCAATTATTTTAATAAAGCTCTGCAAAATTCTATAATGAATAAGAGCTGACGAGAGACTATTGCAAGAGTAATAAAAAATATAGAAAAATAAAAATTCTAACTTGATTTCATTCTTTAAGAAAAAAAACTATTACTATATCATTATTACAATATTTTTAATATATTAAGATAGTTTGGTCATAAAGAAAGGATGGGTGAGAGACGGTTGATTAAGTGGATGTATAGAGGAGAGTG
>JABUQX010075427.1:7500-18708 GCA_015478945.1 Trachelipus rathkii
CAGAGCTGGAGATGGTACGGGGCACGGATGACAAACAGAGCTGCGCCAACGAAGAAACTTGATTTGGATGTTTGTTCGCCTTGATTTGAAAGTGTTTTGATAATGCTTTATTGTTTTACATTTGAAGGGTTTATTTTTCTTAGTTATTGATCTTTTTCGCGGCATTATTAGAGTTTTATTAAAGAGATGAAGTTGTCACGTTAAACTTTGTTTGTGCTAATGATCTTGCTAAGGTTCGTCGTGGTGCTAGAGCCTCCTGACAGACGCACAATATATTATTAAAACCTTTTTTATTATAAAAATATATTTTTTATATCTAATTGTTTATATATATATATTTATTATAATATTTAATATATAATATATATATATATATATTTTATATATATTATATATATATATTATTATATATATATATATATATATATATCCTATATAATATATTATATATATATTATATATATATATATATATTATAAAAATATTATATTTTATTCTAATAACTATATATATCTTGAAATTAATGTTTTGGAGGTTTTTTCAAATTTACATGAAGTAAGGGGCGAAATATAATTGTCAGTAAAGTTTCAATAAAAGTGCTCAAAGGTGTGTGGTGTGTGTTGTGGGTGTGTGTGTGTGTGTGTGTGTGTGTGTGTGTGTGTGTGTGTGTGTGTGGTGTGTGTGTGTGTTGTGGTGTGTGTGTGTGTGTGATGTTGTAAAGCCGTGCGTTTTTATTACGTGAAAAAGAACTTTTTTCACTTACATTTTTCATTAATTTTAGAGTTAATTTTTTATTTATTGCTCCGATCCGCATTTATTCTTTTTATTCTCTTCATCCAATATATAGATATATTTATTATATATTATATTATATATATATATATATTATACTTATATTTATATATATATTATTTATATATATATTATTATTATTATATATTTATCTATATATATTATATAATATAATTATTTATATCTGTATATATATAATAATATATATATATTATAATATTAGATATATATATAGTTTAATAATATTATTATATAATCTGTCTGTCGTCTGAGTAATTAGTAATAACGGATATATATATTGTTAAATATTAAATGTAGAAGTACTTATTTATATTTTTATATGCGTATATATTATAAACTGATATATAATATACAAAAAGTCGAGGTGGGGGGGATCACGATTATGTGTATTTACTACGGCGCTTATTCTCTTCAATCAATCCATTCAATAAAGGAATTAGATTTTTTGACGTAGCGTAGTACGTGAATGGGATATACTTTTATGTTCTATGTAGAGGACAGCTCAAAGTAATTCGTTATTTTTCCTCCGTTACTTGTCCGTTACATTTTGTCCGACTTTCTTTGAAATGTTGATAGCCAATTGACCATCCCCTTCAAGCTAATAAAATCTTTTATAAAAATACAATTTGATTAATTTAATTAATTAATATATATATACTTAATTATAATTATAATATATATTATATATTACTATAATATATATTATATATAATAATATTATTAAATATATATCTATTATTATATTCTCATATAATTAATTATATATATTATAATATATATATATATATTAATTATTATTTTATATCTATATATTATTTATATTAATATTATATTTATATATATATATTATTAATATATTATATATAATATATATATATATTATTATAATACTATATTACATATATAATATATTATATATATATATTATATAATATATATATATATATATATTTATATATTAATTAATTATATATATAATATTTATATATATTATATAATATACTACTAATATATAGATAAGGGGTAATTAGCATATAGATAATAGAATAGGTGGTGCTTTTCGTAACTGAATGAATATGAATGTGACTAGAAGTGATAGGACGATTTCGAAATCTGCGTAATACAATTGAGCAGTCATGAGAGGTGATAGTTAAGATGATGTGTCGGGTTTTGGTTGAGTGCAATTGAAGGAATAGGTATTTTTGGTGTTGAGGTCATTAGTAGGAGGAGGAAGTAATGGTAATGAGAGAAGTTGAAGAATGGTAATTGTGCAGGTATAGATGAAATTAGATTTACTGGTGAAATGATCAGGAAGGAAGGAGAGATGGTGATTAATTGGATGGAAGTTGTGTAACAAGCATTTATGGAGGGTACGTTTTCACGAGTGGGATTGGGAGAAAGCAGTATTAATAATTTAAATCTTATAGTAAGTGAGTTAGTGTCAGATTAGAGAGAAGAGATATTATTTATCATAGAGTGGATTTATTAAATTTATTATAATGTTTGATATAGTATGGTTCAGAATAATATTAATAAATTAAGGTTTATTTGGATCGAAATGTCATGTGGTTTGTAGATGATCTAGAAGGTTGATATATTATGAATGAATAAGGTTGCAGTTTAGAAAGTGTAGTAGAGGATGTGTGGTATCATTATCATTGATATGTTAGAGAAATGATGATTGAGAATGAGTAAAGATGAAAAAGAGCATAAAATTTGGAATATAGTAATTATAAGGTTATGTTCGATTGTTGAGCTAGAGAAGGCATACAGATTGTTTGATATATAGGAAATGAAGATATGAGTGTGTAAGTATTAGAATACTATGGTGTTTTCCTGGTTAGATAAATTCTTTGTTAATTATGAATCAAAAAGTTGGATATGCATGACGATAAGTAGGTTTCGGAGTGTGTACTAGTAACAAGCGAGTTGTATAAGTGATGTATTCAGATTTGAACTAGTTTCATCATTTGCAGGAGTAGAGGCAGGGTGTTGCTAATGGTACATCTTAGGTCATAACACTTTGCTAATCGTGGATACACACACGATGGCATTACACTTAACAGACTTAGCTAAGTGCGGGGACATGGCCAAGGGCGCATTAGGTACGTACAGAACCGATGGACTCGAGAGAGACGGACAGAGATGCCTACATATTAGAACTGAAAGGCAACTATCTCGGATTTGTTAGGCGATCTGAGCAGAGTATATGCAGAGTGCCGCTAGGTCTTACATGAGGTGTTATTGTTTTGTATTTAATGATAATGAATGTTATGATGAGATTGGAAAATGGAAGAATATACACTGTATCCAATGAAGACTATTGAAATTTGAGGATAAGAGGATTTTGTTCCTTAAAGGAAAGACTCCTTACCCATGTCTGACCGTGATGTAAAGTATGTTGATCTAGATATCTGGACAGGTGGTTTGAGTAATTATGCCACCTATATTATTTATTATAATTTTCACTATTTTTTTATCATAATATTTTATATTATATCTTATTATTATATATATTGGTATTTATACAATTTCACAATTAATATTATCGTAATTTAATATTAATATATAATTAATATATATATTAATATTTATATATATATTATAACCATTTATAATTATATATATATTTTATATATTTATATATATATATATATAATTTAGTGATGTTGAAGAATGACATCGAATCGATCCTGCATTTTGGGATAATTCACATCGCATTTGGGAATTCAGTAATCGCACCTAAATTTGCAATCGCATCTCGCATATATCTCGCATACTCCTTTAAACTGGCAGTCCTCCGCATCCCGCATCCTCTTTGAAAATGAGGATGTTTGAGGATGTTATATCTCTGTCATTTTTGATTAATACATATTATTAATAAATTATTTGGCATTTTTCAGGGAGTTTTTGGAATACTGTAATTTTGAATTTCGATTTCTGTATTATATTAAATATATATATATATAATATATTATTATACTATATATATAATAATATATATATATATATATTATCATATAATAATATATTGATATACATATATATATATACTATAAATTATTTATTATATATATTTATTATATATAATTATACATATTATTTATATAATATATTATTAATATTTATAGATAACTATTTATTAATTAATATATAATATATAATATATTATATTAATATATTATATATATATATATATGTAATACATGTTGCATGGATACTATTCGACGAGCAATAGGGGGCTTCATCAACGAAAGTTGAGCTCACCCTCTGGGTTTATTCTCTACTGAAAAAATTTCTGCCTCTTGCCAAAACTCATCTTATACAACTTATGTATCGTCATTAACGATCTTGATAATTAGTTATCTGTTGCTAACTTTCAACTTTGAAGAAGGCTCAATAATCTCATTTGGTACTTTACTTTAACTATTTTTATCCTCTAATCACCTGGGATTCTGGCATTCCTATTCCTCTCCTTCTCTTCTCAGGTGTCACTATGTCTTTGCCTGAATTATTTTTGAATTGAGTGATTGGTACTGTAGATCTATGACCGTTAGGAAGGCGGTGGCTCGGTATGCATTCCAACCCCGGGTTTTTGAGGGGAGTTGCTTATTGCTGCCCTGTCCTCGTTTCACTATATTCTTATTGTCTCCTATACTAGCACTTTCTCAGTGTTGGAAGCACTGCAGGTCCTGATGGTTTATTTGATAGAAAAAACAGTGGCGCTCTGATTTCCTTCTAACTATCGCCTATAGCTAGCTCTCACTTGTATTTATCTAAGATCCTTGAAACCTTCTAACTCTCACTTCTTAGACGTCCGTCTCCCCTGTGTTCTCCTCCTGGTGCAGGAGCATTCTGGGAATCTTATACTCTTGCCGTGCCAGTACGACGATTCGGCGTCAAAGGTTCTACTGAGATACCTTTCCTGGATTTACCGATTTATGGTTTTCCGCTCTTAGGAAGCTACTGATAAGACATGCGTGTGGCGCTGACTATTCCAAATGCAATCTATGACGGTTGGCACGCGTCAATGCTCTCAATCCGACTTCGCATTCTTTGGGTTTCCTCTCTCGTATTGCCTTTATTTTGTTAGCTTCTCTCTTCAAGTCGCTATCTTTCGGTGTGTTGATGGAGCGACGTCTTCTTTTTTTCTGTCATAGTGGTAGATTCTTCAGGTTCGATTTTTCTCTATCTTTATCTCTTACTTTTCATTAATGATTTACACTGCACATCTAACTCTATCCACTCATTATATGCGTAATGACTGAACGCTCTTGCTCTTCACTATTTCAATTCTATCCTTCTTTTACTTCTACTGACATTGCTTCGAGTTTACCGTCTTGCCGGAATTCTATATTCTTATACTGTGATATCCTCTGGATAGATTTCTCCTGATTGGTGTGTTGACTCTATCAACTGACTGATGAAGTTGTTAGAATTTCTCAATATTTCTTATAAAGCGTCAACTTTCCTAAATCTCTCCTCCATATATTATATTATAATATCTATTATAAAATACTCTTCTAACTTTCTAATATATTTTTCGGATCGTTCTCTTTGGGTGGTGCTCCTGTTGAATGCAGATATAGAGAACATCCTTCGACCTTAGAAAATGACTGCTACAATAACAAAAAATGTCTTGGAAGTACCCTCACGTAAAGTTGCTAGGGGTCGGCCATCACAGAAGAACTTCGGGTTTATGTTTAGGATGGGACTTTTTTTTACTCTTCTCAGTATCTACATATCACAGCTATACAAGGGTCTGCACCGTCTCCCTTTGTTTGGGTATGTTCCAATTTCTGGTGGGGCTTGGTTTAATCTTATCGCACGGACTATATTGGAATTAGGGCCAAAAGGCGTCCAAGAATGTTTTGGTACTTTCCAGTTCATTTGACCCTCTTATTTACTTGCGAACGCGATTTGATGGTAATTTCGATATCTGACTTTTATACGACGCCTCCGTAGCTCACACGGGGTCTGTGTCTGTGCATCGAGTTCTGGTGTAGAATATTTTCGGTCTTTTCAGATTCAGAACTATCGCTGCGGTGCTCCTTCTTTCTCCTGCTAAACTATTCTCTATTGAATCTGTTTCTGTGAATTGTCCTCTTTCCAGGTCCTTTTTATTGCAATGGAGCTTAGTCACATTGCTGAAATTTACACTCCTTCTCAACCGCATTCCGACGTTTTATAACAAGCCTCCTCTCGCGTTCTGTGTCATCCTGCGTAATTTGCGTCGTAGGCGGATGAAATTTAATATGGCGTGCCACAGTCCCCTCTGAAAGGGATCGGCCGTGCGTGGATGGTGAAACCATAGTAGATAACATAATATATATATACTAGTAGCTATATTATAAAAATAAAATTAAATCAAAATTTATATTATATACATAATATATATATAATCTTTATAAGTTATATTTATCTATATCTATTTATCTATATCATTGTTATCACTATTACTATTACTAGTATTATTGTATAGCATATTCTATATATAATATTCTATTAGTATATATTATAATCTATATATATATCTATTTACCTTATAGTAATATTATAACTATATATAGATTATATATATTTACTTATATATTATATCATATCATATTATATTAATATATATATCTATTATTTTCATATTATATAATATAATATATATTCTATATATATAATAATATTATATCATTGTAAGTCGATAATTATTCAACCATTCCAAAGAGTAACATCGATGCCGCATGTCCTATGCTCTTTAAGATCGATTCCGATCGGCCCTCTTCTTTAAGATCCGATCATACAGCATTCCGTCCTCCTTCTCATTTAAACGTCGCAATCCGCACGGTTAATCGCGAGAATCACGCAAACAGTCAATTTTTGGACATCCGGCGTCCATCCTAATATATATATATATATGGTGTCGAGGTACAATGACTAAACAATAGAGAATGTGTTGTTGGTTCAACATATCTCTCAACCGATCTGTGCGAGGAGAATTATATTCCTACTACTCGAATCCATCCAACTCATTTACACCTAACATTGTAAAATTTCTGAAAATTCGATTTTTTTCTTTCTCTGAACTTGATACCAAGAAACGTGAAGTCCCTGACAGAAATATTATCGAGATAGGGGGACTTTTTTTAGACCGACGCCTAGAAAGTCTTGGCAGCCATATCCTCACGTACGTTTTTAAACATGAAGTCCTGAAAAGAAATATCTCTAAATGAAATTTTTTTTAAACATAGAACAGTCTTGGCAGAATATCCTCAGTGACTTTTTTAAATATGGAGTCTTTTCAGAATTTCTTCAGAGCCTTTTTTGATATAAATGCATTTCCAATGGACATTGTTGATATATACTCTTAAGTTAAATACTTATTGAGCTTTCTAAACATCATCTCTGTTCACTTCTCTCACCCCGAGCTTAACTACTATGCTCATTCCATCATTTACTTGACAGCAAGTAAAATCTCGAAAACTTTCTTTCCCATTCCCTTTGAGTGACATACTTTTAATCATCATATAACAAGATATGTTGACCTTTAATTTAAAAAAGAGCGTTTTCTTGTGATTGCCTCACCTGAAGTCTCATATATATATATATATATATATATATATACTATATATATATATTATTATATGTATTACTATTATTATATTACTATATATATATATATACTATAATATAGTATAGTATATGATATATATATTACAGTTAGTAATATATATATATTATATAATTATATTATATATATATAGATTTTATCTAGTGTCATATTTCGTGTACTATATAGTAATATATATTATTTTATATAGTTATACTTTTTATAATATATATATATATTATAATTATTATATATATATTATGATATATTAGTAGTTAGGTATTATGATAATGTTTTTCTGGGCGTTGGTGCTGGGCTGTGGCTCACCCTGATTTGGCTCTCCGCGTTCCCGGGCAGCAACGCCATTTATGTGCGGCTTTTTCTTCACATCTATATCTCATCAGCGGGTGCAAACTAGCCAAACCCTCACCTTCATATTATATATGATATATTATATAAATAATTTATATTATATTATACATTAATTAGACACATGTTACAAACATGGGATTTGATACCAAAAGTCGCCAGATTATTTATTGTTCCTTTTTGTGAGTAAATCACATTGCTTTATGCAATGTTTTTTTTTATGTTGCGAATGGTGTACTTTAGTTATCTTTTTATGTATACACAGCACATATTTGTACTTAATTTATTATTTTAATTAATATATAAGAATACAATTTGCCAACCGTTATCCCGCGCAAATATATACATATAATATATATATATATATATATATAATATATATATAATATACTATATACTATATATATACTATATTATATTATATATATATTACTATAATATATACTATATATATATATATATATATATTATAATATATATATAATATAGTTATATATATATATATATAAATAATATTTATAATTATATATATATATATATATATATATATATATATATATATATAGTATATATACTATATATATATATATAATATATATATACAGATAGGACAAAAGGTTATTAGTAATATTAAAAATTTTATGTATACTATATATATATATAATATATATAGGTATATATATATAATATAGTATAATTAAGTAATATTATATTATATATATATATATAGGTAGTATATATTACTATATATATATATATTATATTTATTATATATATATATATAGGATAATATATATATATATAATATATATATATATATATATTATATATATATATATATATATATATATATGTGTGTGATATATATATGTGTGTGTGTGTGTGTGTGTGTGGTGTGTGTGTGTGTGTTTGTGCGTGTATGCATAGTCATTAATGAGAACGTGTTCAAGGAAAAAGAATACAAGTATGCAAATACGTGTTTAAAGTCGAATTTTAAATTAGATGGAAAATAAAATAAAATCTTAATTTAACATAAAACTCATTAAACTCCTTTTGCTAAAAATGTCATCAAAATAACTTCATGTGTAATAGAAGAAGAATAAGCAAAAGGTGGACGTAAGTTGGACATGTAAAACACATGTATGTAAGTATAAATAATGCACATGTTAAATTCATTCGTGTATTTTTTTTCATTCCCCCTTTGCTTGGAAGGAAATTTGAATTTATATAAAAGAGAAAAAAAATGGGTTTTATTCATTGTATTTTCATGTGTCTGGTAGGGAGATCGGGGGTGCTATGGGGGTGGGAGACTTGAGGACAAAGAAGGGTTAATTTAATTTTGAGGTGGCTCCCATTTTTGAAGTAAGTGTGCGCGTTTGTCTAGACTTACGAGGTACAAAATCGTCCTTTTACAAGCGTGTATTCTTCCACTTACTCGATTTGAGTAAAGGTTGGTATGCTTGAATTTGGGAGAAAAAGAATTATTATTATTATTATTATTATTATTATTATTATTAGTGTATTATTATTATTAATGGGTTGTCACCTATTATATATCATTTTTAATTAATTATTATGTATTATTGATTATTATTATTATTATTATATATTATTATTATTATTATTATTATTATTATTATTAGAGTAATCTCTGTTATTCATCCAGTGCCGTACTCCCTATATCTCGCCAGACATTGACTTATTTTGGTATACTGGAGTTGCTTTTCTCTTGAAATCATTTCTGAAAGTTTAAGGTCAATCTAACCAATAGGTCAAAAGTTATGACCTCGGTGATTTTGAGGTCATTGCCGAAGATCACCTGCTTTCGATTTCTTTAACTTGAGTAATACAAGTCATATATTTAAAATATTTACATATTTAGAATCGGAAAAGACCAAGGAATGCAAATATGCAAGTTTAATAACCACAAGTTTAAAAATAAAAAATGTTATATTTTGACCTCTCTTTTGGGAATTTTTTGACAGAAATAATTATACTATCAGAACCAGCAATAGAAACTTTGTGTATACTTGTAGTTTTTCTTAAATTAGGTTTTAAGTAAACATATATTCAAGTTTAATTTTAATATTAGACCACATTAAAGTTACATAAATGCGTTTTGAATGTAATTTGGTTAATAATTTTACATTATATTAAAATTTGTTCACATGATTTATTGATTTCGAATTTTAATTTGTAAGAGTATTTTATTTGAAATTAGTACTTAGCGACTACTCATACAAATTTGGAAGCCGCTTCATGATGATATAAAATGTGTTGTTGTTAATCTTTGTGCGCTCCCTTTAATGAAGAAAGAACATTGTTGCCAATGTGGAAATCTCCAGAAAATAAGAGCACGCAATCTTTCCTTATCGGAAACAATGATATGAGCTACGATACAGAAGGACGCATAAGGCTCTTAGAAAGTCTAACATATATAATTAATGCAAATTCCTGAGAATATCACTAAACTTGTAATTATCTTGTCATAAGCGTAAACGCAACAATATTGGCCCCACTTTCACATCTCTAACTTCTTTGCATAAATCGATGTTCAGCCGTCTCCAAGTTTATCCCATGGATATCCTTTTTTCCCACCTTTATAAAGCTTGAATAAACAAATAAACTATCTAGTTTTCTCTTTATTTAATTGGAATAAATCTATGAAACTTTCTAGTTCCAGGAATGGTACATGTGTTAGTGAATTTGTGCTTTAACTTTCTATGAAATTCTTCTAATTTAAGTTTATAAACAAAGAAGGCACTTGTATAATTGAATCCAAGCTTTTCTCCAGAAATAGACAACAATGTGATTAGGTGTAAGAATTTTTCCCTGAAAGGATAGTTCTCTGCTAAAACTGCGCGGCTGAGCAGTCACATATTTTTATTTTCCTCCATTCGCATCACATGGAGAACTTGCCATGGAGAAGTAGCTAAATAAATTCTATTCACTGAAGTCAATCCTAAAAATCATCAATTGCTGAAAGGCAGAGGTTTTTAAAAGTTGTTTTTGATTTTATACTCTTCTTCGCAACCAACGGAGAATGTTGTATTTTCTTTAACTTGGGGAACACACTTTAACGATAGGCGAGTAAGCCGTTGATATACCTATATACTATATAATATAAAAATTAATTAATTTAATTAATTTATAAAAAAAGACTTAATATATAATATATTATATATATAGACTATATATATAAATATATATATATATATTATATATATACTATATATATACTATATATATCATAACCTTATATAAATATGTAATGAACAATACAAATCTAATTCCTTCCTCTTAAGAATAATACACGGAAGGTGATGTCTTTGTGTTTCATACATTCTTTTTTGCTATTTCGCAGAATGATCATTATTTTGCCATCAATTTTTTTGCCATCGTCAGCTTTTAAATTTTATTATCGG
>JABUQX010075428.1:0-35000 GCA_015478945.1 Trachelipus rathkii
AGAGGAGGAGTTTGTGGACTTTCATGGATACTGTTGGCAGGATATTTTTGTGGACTTGTGCCTTACTTTGATTGTCTGCGAGAGCGAAGATCAATTCATATTTTTTATTTTTTCCACATCCATTAAATATCCCTTATATCAATATTATTTTTGTATATAGGTTTTACTGGCTGCCCTTCTAGTTATATCCTACTTTTCCCAATCTTGACTATTTTTGCCCCATGAGTTACTATATAATATATTCCTCGGTGCCCCTTCCCACATTAGTGGTTTTTATCAGTTCTTACTCCCTACATCTATCTTTACCCGTTTGGATTGAGGAGCACAGTTGATATAAAAAACCGGTCATTTACGTTCACCTCTGAACCGGGCTGCCATTGTTTAAGGTGAAGTCTATGAGCTTCATGGCTATATCCTTATAGATAGGATGGACTTGATTTCTTGAGTTATACTACTTTGAGTGATAATCTCTAAGGCTTTTATGACGTTGAAGACTATAGGTGCCTATTTTGTTGTGGTTAATCGTTACTGAGAGTTGGGATCACCTCTGTACATAATTGATTAAGAGTTCTGGGAGGATCTAATTTTCCGTAGGTATCCTACATTACTCAACTGTCCACGTACTACTAGGGGTGGGGTCCGGGTGGTATGATGTGGCTCTACTGGAACTTATTGACCTGCTGTTGGATGTATGAAGGAATTTTTATAACCTTCTTCCTTGTGAAACTATATCCCTTTAACTCAGCTCACCATCCCTGTTTAATTTACGTTTATGTATCTCCATTTGGCTTATTATTTTGTAATTTTTTAGTTATGTTATGCTTCTATTTATCCATGTGAGATAGTATATGTAGTTTCAAATCTATTTTATATGGAAAATGCACTTTTAAATGAAATAACGTTTATTTTAAACTCTCCAGGGATGGCAATTGTGATGGTTTATTTTTTTTGAATTTTTTTATATAAAAAAAAATTCATGTTCATTTTATTTTTTGATTATATTTTATTGATTTTTTTTGGATATTCGTTTACAGTTATCACGTCGATAAATATTATATAATATGCAGGTTTATAATTATATTATTTCTGCGTATGACGTTACACGAAATCTGAAAAAATATAATAAATATAATAAAATATACATAATCTTTATGATTAATAATAATAAAAATAATAAAAATCAAATAAAATCATACCAATATATTTGCCATCCTTGGTATTTAAACCATAGGTGAGCCAACAAACATCTTCAACATAATTACCTTACTGTTAGGTACTTTTTATTATATACATGCCTTGACACCTTATTATTTCGTTTAGGTGCTTTAGGAGGGTTACTTTATTTATATATTTATATAAATGCGGTCCCTACTACTATCCTAGACCTGGTATAACTAAATTGACTTTACTTATTCTACTTCCTCTCTCTACCATTCTGAGTGGTCTCTTTTGCATAAAATTTACATCGATTCGTCGTTAACCAGCAAACCTCCTACACCTCTCCAGGTGTCCTTTATATACCAACGGCCTACGGACAATCCCGCATAAGTGTGACTACTCGCCGTAATGGTCATTCTCATTAAGTTACATTACTCCATATGCTAGCCACCCCTTCTCAGAAATTGTCAGCTGAAATATCATTCCAAAATGTATTTATACATACTTGCGTATTCTCACTTGACTTTTATATTCCAAAGCTGACTTAGCTTAGAGCTACAAATTTCATTATTTTATACAAGTAATTAACACTTGTAATATAATAGCCTAGGTAAGTTTGAAGATCCCTCTCAGTCACACTGATGAGGAATGGGTCCTCTAATTCTCGTATCAAGCTCTCTAATATACCGATAATCAAGTTTATCTCATTCTTGTCTATCCTTATATCTATACTCCTATATGCAATAATTCGTACTACTTAATAATTTATCTAACTTTACGCTTTGATGTAATAACTAAGAAACATATCTATATATATATATGGTCACTTATATTATTTGTATGTTATAACAGAAAGTACGAAGATTTAGATGTCATATTATTAATTGGTGTATAAAATCCCAACTCATTATAATATAGTGTGTTTCCGTTACAGGTATTATATTGCCTTATTACCGTTAATTTACCTCCACTCACAGCGCGTGGGATTCGTCTTTTTGTTGCTTGACGTAAACCATTATTTTCTTTTTTTCTTTACTTGTCTTGACTATTGATATCCCTCTTTATATCCAGCTCAGATTGGTCTAAGGTGGCAATAGGAGGTTCTAACGAGGTCATAGGTAGTTCGCTGACGTTTGGGTTATCCGCAGTCGAGATACCGGGGCATGTTACTTTTGTTCGAAATATGTCAGTGCGATAGATGTGGTATCCCCGAAAATACTGTGTAAGGGGACGGAGTGATTAGACATATTTGCACCAGTCTGCGGAGGAAGTGTTTTGTGTCGTTCTACTTACCTTTTATATGGATTATCTCCTAACTTGTATAGAAAACTTGTTAGTGAGGATCTCCCATATTTTTACAGTATCTTCTTCTTTCAAATTGCCCGTTACTTAACCTGTTTGACAGGGAGGCTTTGGAGTACTAATGTACCATCATAAATTGAGCAGGAGAGATGTCTATACATTCGCCAACTATCAAGGATAAAAATTCTATTTAAGATTATAATCAAAAATCAATCTACGCCAAATATATATACGTACGCCTCTTGCGTGTTAATTTCCGCCAAACATATAACTACCTCATCCTAACGAACTCCTCTCCCTAATACTCCATTGAACTAGTGCATTAGTTAACTTTATGCAACCTTGATTCTGACCTGTTATTACCTATATATTACACACTACCGACTTGCTTGGAAGGAGTAGTACCAAACAGTTTCTCACTGTGGAGGTGGTCGAAGTGCTGCGGAGCCGTCACGAGGGCGGAGAAGTAGAGGGGGCTAGTGCACGGGGAGGGGGAGGGGGATTTTCTTTATATTTATATCAAGCTTATCCTCTGTAGTATCTAACTCTCATAAACCAAACTAGCAATTAAACTCTCAAGCTGGTTTCATTCCAATATACAAAATTTGGAAATACATTTTTTCCTTGTATTATTAAAGACATCATAACTCTGTGTCCCATATTAATACTCATCTCTATAGTGGTTCATCTACAAAAACTTATGCAAGATATGATAGGTCTCTTTGTACCTCTTTAATTCGCCTCCACTATTACTCAATATCCCTGAGAAAATATATCAACGTTTATACGACCATAATTTTTTATAAGTATTATTTCTAGTTTAAATATATGAGACAATCGAATTTTTTTATAACAAAAAACATTTATATCACAGTAACTCTCCAAGACGTAATTAAGAGTATGCAATCTTCTCATTGGAGTATCCTCGTTTTCTGCCTTATTTTTTGGATGAGTGATTCTCTATACTTGTTTAGTTAAAGGTCATAAAGCATTTGTGCTTTTCAATGGTTTTAAGATTTTTTTCTCTCTTTATAATTATATCTATTCTTATTTTTATATATATATATATTTCTACTTTCATCATATCTCGAGTCTCTTCATCGCCTCATATAGTTGCGTAAAGATTTAGAGTCGTGAAGTAGCTTGGATTCTTACGATGAATCTACCTATATTCGGTTTTTTATTACATACTTGCCGTTCTGAATTTTGCTTTTAGTGCGTTGGACTCACTTATCTCTTATTAATGTGGATTCTATTATTCTCTTCTCAGAAGCAAATGTAATTGGACTAGGAGTTTCTAGTCATCTGTGCCGAATTGGAGTTTTGATCGTCGATTGACCTTAGTTGCTCTTTTCATAATTGGTCTTCTGGCTTGTAGTTTTTTTTTTTTTGTTTGCTATTTCCGTGGAAAGGTTAATGGAAAATCTGTTCCAAGCGTAATACGATCTGGTACCATAACGCTCTTAGCGTTATTCTAGTGGATGTCATGTTTTGAATAGGTCATAGTACAAGTTATAGAGACCCTAGAGGTCCCCATTTCCTTCCCTCACCTAATCTCACAAATACTCTCTACTACATACTCTACATGCTCTATTACTTCCAAAATTTCACCCGCATATTAGTATTGAAGTAATCTTTGGAGATACCATCTCCAGTATGAATCTACTTACTGCCAGTCCAATCGAATCCCATATTGGCATATAATTTCTGAATTATTGCTAAACTACCTCATACACATATTCTTTCAGAATAGACAATACCCTGTCTTCTTGGTGACACCTCCCTCTCCCTCATTTATTTCCTCATGATAACTCAACTCTATGTCTCCTACTCCATCATATTCTGAATCTGCTTGCCAAGTTCGATTACAGAGTAACTTTCTTGTTCATCTTCATATTTAATTAATTATGATATCATATAATATATTGTGATTGATTCATAACCTTTCCTTTTTTTTTAATTTACTTATTTTAAAAACATTATATTTGATCTATCAATCTTCATTTATATAACCCACTAATCAATAGTTGGAACTTGGTTGATATTTCATTCTATCTCATGCATATTCATTTTTGGTGTATAACTTTTTCATTCACCAAATATCTTAATGACTCTTAGATAACTCCTTCCCAAAAGAAGTGTATTCATATCAATATAATTATACTATGGTGTTTGATACTGCTTTACTCCTAGTGATTTTGATTTATTGCCGTTTCCTCCTCCGCCGATGATATTCCCACGTCTTCCACCTACCCCTTCTTCCATCTGAACATCTACTATCTTACAACACATATCTTCTAGATTCATCATTAGAAGAACAATTGTCATTCTTATAAATGTACCCATCAATCATTATATTATTCATGTTTATACTCATCAATGACCACTTTTCTTCAATGGAATTGTCGTGTCAATTTTCACTAAAATTTTCGAAAGAACTTGTTCAATTCTATTAACAATATTATTTGTTTACACCAAAATTGCTTTCCAATTGTTTTATTGCATGGAACTTCGACTATGTCATTCGTGCACTTTATTCTATTCAATTCCAATATATATCCGAATATTATAATATACGCTCTGATTAACTTCTTATATGAAAGAGGTGAATAAATGAATATGGGAGATGGTGCAGGAATACTCGTTCCACTAAAATCTGTCCCTAATATTATTTCCTCAGTTCCTCTTCATCAACCAAACTTCATGCAGTAGCAAGCATCGAAATTTCACGATTTGATATCTACAACGAACCTATTTAATTCATATGTTCAAATACTACTTGCTTATCCAAATAGTAGTTGATATTGTTACTTAAGTCGACTTAGCTTGATATGATCCTTTTTTAAAACAGATTCAACTCTAACTTCCGGATTGTATTATATATCTTATGTAATACTTTCCAATACATTCATCGCCACTATATCTATTTAACTTTATGGGGTGACTACTGTATCACTTTTATATAATATTTTAATTTATTATTTCGTAATCTAATGATCCAAGTGGATCTAATAATGCTTCTTTTATCAGTTCCCTATTTCTCACTGGGTATTAGTTTACCTTATAAACTACAGGACTCGCCTACAATATATATCAAGTAGCGTTAGATCACACCATATATCTTTCTTATGTTATTGATATTTCCATTTTATTGTCTCCCAATTTCTCCTTATGTATGATTTTTTATCCAAATTGGTATTCGATCTCATGCTTTGATATAATTTATATTACGTAATCAGTTGAATCATTAATTACCTATGTATACTCATTAATGCCTTTTATAAAATGATGACTATGATTTTCCAAGCATCCAAATAGTCAAAAATATACCCCAATCATTCCACTGAATGCGATTATGATCTGATGCGATGAGTAGGTGCTCCATTTTTATTCAGAGATATCACATATTGCTAACTAATAGTCTATTCTCACTTTCAATAGATCCGATTATCACGACTGTTAGTTAAGATATAAGTACAACTTTCGTCATTCATTCAAAAAGTCGTGCATCAAATTATGCGGCAGCTGGAAAGCTTGCATTCACTGCCAATCTTACCTTCATGCATGAGGACAGTCGGCTAAACCCTTGAGTTGGTCACCATAAGTAGTGCATCTCACAAGCCAACCGAGTATGAAGTGATGAAACTCTTCATGGCAATATCAAAGGACATCTACTTACCTATCCCTAAACAATTATAGATTAGTTTTTTAAGCATGACCGTCAGTCAGATGATCTCTGGCAGATATTAATATACGTCAAACGCGTTAATAATAATTTTCGACTATACATATAACGAATCTGCTAATACACTTCCACAACCCCCTTATCCTTAGTAGTGAGAAAGTTACATATCCGAATATATTCTGTAGACTCTCAATTAACTTCTCACCATCACAGTTCCTCAACTGTTAAATTGGAGTTCCATATTGATATATAATACTGAATACCGATCTCCGCTCAGAACTGGCTGTAGCGGATTGCGTTAGGTTGTATTAATGCTTTGCTAGCACTAACTCGAGTTTGACATTTCGCGGATGGGATCTACAAACTGAAGCTTTCAAAAACTGAAGAACTGACACAGGCACTACCATAGCTTTGATTCAACAGGCGATATAGATGGAAGATCATACCTACAACTCGTACTTTATTTTACACTTTGCAGAGTAATCGGATATACCCGTATTGGCAATATAGGCAATAGTAACGGTGCCCTTTGGTCCAGACATTGATATTTTGTACTATCATGCTACCTCTCCATGGCATATCTCAATTACCTTTCTTGTAGTCAGAACATATTTTGTCTAGGATCTTATATAACAGAAATCTGGATTGAATCCTTCTTTTATCCATCTATTATGCATACCATAGACTATTAATGTATCACTAATTACCCTAACCTGGAAAGATTCCAGATTAGTTTGGTAGACAACCAAAGACAAATATATTCGCTGTACACTGTCCATTCCTAGTAATATTTAATGGAGATAAATAATAGTATTTCTGAGTCAGCAAGTACTCCCTGGATTCTGGTAGAGCCGTCATAGGCTTATCTTCACACAATTTATCCAATATATGGTTTTCCAGCATAAATCAGTTTCGACTGTGGAACCTTGGTAAAACTATGATCACATGGATACATCATCAATAAGAAAGCCTCTCAATACATTGGTAGGTGATGGTTTTGGTGATTCAATATTTTTATTGCCTTAATGAAAAAGCATTACTGACTATATTCAACGTGATTGGAGAACTGGGATTCTCGTCTTAAATACTCATTTCGCTCGGTTTACTCGCAGATACAATCTCCCATACTTTATTCAATCAAATGCTCTTCTGTCAATACATTCATTAATCACCAGGTCTGGTAGTCTCATTCTATTCTAAAAGTCTACGATCCAACTTTAACTCTGGATGAAGACGTTCGACAGGGTAGTGTATTACTAATAAGATTAGTAAATTAATACTATTTTTGCTACATCGGATTTAGATTGATCATATAGTAATACTTTATATCTATCCGCATGTCAGACTGTATTTATTTTTCTATCTCTATGTCGTATGACCATTTGTCAATATACATAGCCGGTGCTTTAGTCTGCCTTATTTCGAACTGGCAACTTAACTATCTTGATTTTTGAAATATATTTCATCAATGGGGTTTACTCCCTGTGCTTTCCAATTTTTTCCCACCAAAACCTCAGCAGTCAGTGCTTTTAAGAAAAAAGGGAATCGAAGAACTTGCCACCTTCTTCCAACGAACCTAACCTTATAAACGGTTCGCCTATTCCTGTTACTTCACAGTCAATTTCTAGGACTCATTCTAGTTGACCACTAAACATATGCACCACATATTAAACAACTGAAAACAACTTTGTCATCGCGCGCTTGACCTATTACGTCATCTCCCTCAAAATCTTTGGGGGCTGATCGCAAGTCCCTTTTACTTCTCTATATCACCATCGCCCTAACCCGATCGAAACTGGACTATGGCTGTGCAGTGTACGGCACGCCAGACCTCCACAACACTACTACACCTATATTAGATCCCATCCAAAATGAGGTGATCCGAATCTCCACTGGAGCCTTTTCCGATCGTCCCCCGGGTGAGCTTTGAAGTTGAAGCCAATGTGATGCGACTCTCTCTTCGAAGAGAATACAATTATGTGTACAAGCTATCTTCGTTTTCAACCCCAATACCGCATGCTGCTGACAGCCGATTCTTGCAGGTAAGTATACCCTCAGAATCCCAATTACTGACCAATTTGCAAACACGGTTCATAACATTCCTTTAATTTCCTAAACATCCCTTTTGCAAAAGGTGCTGCTTTTTCTCTTACGACGAAAGGGTTACATCACCTTGGCTATTACTGGGTAAGTATTTCTTTTTCGAGCGTAAGCTCAAATGACAAAAACGATAACGGTCTAACTCGATCGACAATATCGCTTTACAAACTCGAGCTAAGGTGTTATTCTTAACTTTTTTTTTGCTCGTGCGATATCATTTTCTGATTTTTAAACTTTGAAGACCGTAGAACTTTTAATATAGTAATATTCCTATTTTACTTAATAAATTTACTGATCCGACTATTCCAAAATTTGGCTACCAGAACTAAGTTAAAGAGCTCCAATATGGATATGACAATACCAGATACTTGTAGAGAGAAGTGACGGAAAGATTCACTTGTTAATTGACAAGTTTTTCAGTAGATATGTAAGGTGTTAGGCGGAAATGAAAAAGTTCCGGTTCCCGAACATGAAACTTTTCCAAAGGTTGCCGGCCCCGAACTCAAAAATTCATGGTTTCCGGTTACATCCCTTAATATATATATATATATTATATATTATATATATATATATATATATATATTATATATATATATATTATATATATAACTATATATATATATAATATATATATTATATATATTAATATATATTTATATATATATATTATATATATTTATATATTTATATATAATATATATATTTATATATTTATATATAATATATATATATATTAAGTATATATATTTATATATATTAATTTATTTCATGTTTATATATTTTACTATATAATATAATATATTATAATTATATAATATATATAAATATATATTATATATTATTTTATTATTAATTATTATATATATATATATATATATATATATTAATATATATATATATTTATATATATAATATATATAATAATATATATATATATATTATATATTATAATAATATATATATATATATATATATATATATATATTATATATAATTATTTAATATATATATATATATATAAATATATAATATATATATAATATATTTATTATATAATAATTATAATATTATTATTATATATATATATATAATATATATTTATATATATATATAATATATATATATATATATATATATATATATGAACGCCTTGTGGCGTAGGAGGTTGACTCGCCGAATCTCATGCGAGAGGACGCTGGTTCAATCCTCCGCGTTAGCAGTCTGAGTTTTTATCTTCCTGGGGGAAGAAATAAAACTCGGGCTGAGAACACTTGGTGGCTAAGAACAGGCTTTGGGAATATGCCGGCCCAAGTTCGATTTTCCTGTAGTCCCTCCGTGTTACCTCTGAGAAGGGATAAAACACGTTATAGGGTAAGTTTTATATATTATATATCATATATATTATATATATATATATATATATATATTATATATATATATATATACATATATTATATATATATATATAATATATTATATATATATATATATTTTTATATATTATATAATATATATTATTATATATAATATATAATATATATATATATATTATATATATATATTAACGTGGTGTTCATTTGGCAGGGTTTTTGTTTTTACGATGAAAATAAAACGCATATCATTGAAGCTTATGGTGTAAAAGTTTATTAATGAGTTGAAAGAACAAATTGTATGGCATTTAGGCTTTTTAAAGATTATCCATTTAATGTTGGATTAGCGACTAAACGGTTATATAAATGATCCATCCTGAAGGTCCAAATCGTTGGAGGTACGTCGTTCAGAGCATAGCTACCGCTAATGTCTGCGAATAACGTGAAGCAAATGTTGGCCCTTCTAAATCGTACGATGTGAGGCTGGCTTTATCTCCTGATGACCCAGTGACTTCACGTAACCCAAAGAAATAATCTACCTGGTGATGTGACTTGAAGGGGGCCTCGGTTGCTTTAAAACTGTTCTTGAACCAAACTTTTGGGGGTTGGAGGATAGCTCAGTGGTAAAGCATCTGGTATATTGTCCTCTCTTTTCGCAACACGCGGTGGTTCAATCCGGAGAAGGCAGTAAATTCTTTTTCTTTCCATTATATGTTTCTTTGTCTAAGACCTTAATATTAATAAATTGTGGAATTATGCAATATATTATATATATATATAATTATAATTATATAATATTATAATTTTATATTATTATATAATATATTATATTATTTATATTAATATATATATATTATTATATTTATATATGTATATCTAATATTATTATATTAATTATAATTATATTATTTATATTATTTAATTAATAAATATAATATAATATATTTATTATAATAATTAATATATATATTATATAATTAAATTTTATTATTATTTTTATATATATATATTAAATATTATTATTATTATAATTATATTAATATTATAAATTATATTATTATTATTCGGTTCGGTATCCATTTTCACTGTTATACTTCACAAGGTTCAAATTCTAGATTATTTCTAGATAGATCCACTTACATATGCAAAACGCATAATTATAACTCACCATGATAACAACATTGTCATCTACGTCGCTTGACCTGTTACCGTTATATATTCCTAATCGTTCCATCAAAATTCATGGGGATGCATGTATCCAAAGTTCCTATTATTTTAATCGACCTTCTTACATGATCGCCCTTAAATATTTTTTTCCAGATATCGTAAACATTGGATCTATGCTGTGCATAGTTTATATTTATTATATATTTCGTGACAGACCTACCACTCACTACTACATATGTCTATTACGATTTCCTAATCCAATAATATTAAGGTTGATTCCGAATCTCCAAACTGGTAGTCCTTCCGATCAGTCCCCTATTTTTCTCGCGGTAGCCTTGAAGTTGAAGCCAATGTTATGCCACTCTCTCTTCGAAGTTCGAAGAGATATTACTATTTATGGTGTACAAGCTATCTTCGTTAATTTCTAAAACACTCAAATATTATCTGTTGCCTCTGTAATATCCTCGATTACTGCAGGAGATACTCAAAAATCCAATTACTGACCATTTGCAAACACGGTTCATAACATCCATATTATTCCTTAAATTACCCTTTGCAAAAAGTGCTGCCTTTTCTTCATTACGTACAATGGGTTAATCATCCTCATTGTCTATTTCCTACCTCTCTCCACCATATTTGCTTGACTCTGACCTCATTATTCTTTCCAAATCTAACTCTCCATTCTCGGACCTGGCCTTGTTATGCTCATATATCTATGTTTTCATAATGAATTTACTATTCAGTTGTTTAACTGACGGCTCTAAATACAGGGAACAGTGTGGGCGCAAATTGCTGTCATTTCTTGAACCCTCAACCCTTCTCCATAACCCTCATATTTCCATCCCTCAATGCTTATTCAATTTTTTAAGGCAGAAATAATGGTTATATTTTATATGTATATGCATCCTTTTCTTCAGAATTCTTAAATTCTCGTTAATCTTCAAGATACATCTCGTATGTCATTTATTCAGATTCGTTCAGCGCGCTACAAGGGACTTAAAACTCCTTTATTTCTAAAAACACAATAGGTTATTCCGCTGTACAATTTTCTAATTTATCTTTGGATCTGCTTCCTATATTCCCTTGATAAGATAATGATTTTTTTCTTTGTTAGGATCCATCTATTCATATTTCGTTGTTAATTGGAGATATATGAATTATACTGTTCTAGACAGATGAGAGTCCAAAATGGCCACTCCTCTATTCGAGTTTGTTTTCAGGTACCTTACTTCACAGTGACGATAATTAAGTTTGTTTAAGGAATTTATACAATCGTAAGAATTCATGTTATCAACATTTGTTAAGTCCTGACGAATTTAAATGTTTATTTTTTTTTCTACTTTTCACATGAGAGAGTGGTTGTCCTTTGGTTTGGTGGGGTGTTTAGTCTTTGCGATATTTCTGGTGTGGTATGTGATTTCTACACATCTAGTATAGAATGTGTTTTATATTATCTTAGTTTTGTACTGTATTCATACTGATTAAAGGGTTTGTGACTGAAGTTTATATCATATTAGCAAAGCTTAGTTTCTGAATTAATAAATAACTATATTCGACATTAACTTCACGGAATGTTTTAATTAAGCAATTACATTGCTCGCCGTCACTTGAATAGGGCTGGCTGCCGCTGAAGTGTGGTTGACCTGTTAAAATAAAAAAAATAAAAAAAAAAAAAAAAATTCGATCAATGGCTTTTCCTCCATCAACTCTGATTACTATCTGCTCTCCAACAAGGCTATTCGACTCTTGTTGTGTCAAGAGTCGCTGGACGAGTTGAGTATCAGCAGGGAGCGAAACTCAGAAACCATTAAAGCCTGTATATATAGGTGTTAGATGGTCTTCCTCCTGCAGTCAGACAGAAGTACGCTTAATCGAGGTGCATATATTTGTGCAGGCCTCACGATATTGGCCAGCGGCTAGAGATATGAACGTCACGAGTCACATAGATGTCGAGGAGAGAGATCCCTTCACCATACGACGGACGCATTAGGCAAATATTGATGCAAGTTGACGCACAGAAGGAGGGGGGAGAGAGACCGCCACGTCATGTCCTGTTAGACTCGCACATATTCTTCATTGATTGTATCCAAATCTGAAACCGACTATTGCACCATCGTATTTTTCCTACTTTACGGTCCATAACACCGAGTTTCTGAAAGAGTAAGAAATCGACGAAAGTAAAGTCTTGTCTGAAGTACTTGTACCCCAATTATATTGCAGTAACTTTATTCTGCATGTTGTTGTATCTTTGCAAGAAGTGATACTACTTTTTATATAACATATGATGTTTGTTATGCAATTCTTTTAGGAGAACCTGTAATAATAATACAAAGGTAATATACTTATTATAATGGTAAAAGTTTTTATTGTGAGTTATTTATTCGACATGTGAATCTTTGATGCATATTTTTTCTTTCCCAATCCATTCATCCTTTTGCACTTAACGTATGAGAACTTTAGTAAATAATGTGTGCAGTGGATAATCATAGCGTTTCTTTCATCGCGAGGTTGGCTCTTCTCTGTTGAAGCTGACTGGTGGGTCCTTGTTCTCAACTTGACAATATATTATAAATTTATATATATAGTATATAGTATGTTATTTTCTTATTATTACTATTATTTATTTTTATGTTATTTTATAACGTTATATATTAATAATATATTATATATACGTATATATACTACGATATCTACTAAGCCCATATGTACTGCTATAAGTATGTATTTTGATATTTTTATATATTTTTTTAAATTATAGTTTATATATAATAATAGATATATATATATATGGAAGTGACATTAATTTTGCATACTATACACGTGTAATAATTAGATATATATATTATTATATAATGATATTTAATTTATTTAATCAATTTGTATTAAAGGGGGGTATTAGTATTATTATAGTAACTAGTGATATTAGCCTAAGGTAAGTTAACTATTTATATATATATATATATATATTATATATATATTATATATATATATATATTATATATTCTACTATTAATATTAATATATATACATATTATTTATAATATATTTTTAATTAAAATAATAAAAATCATAATTTTAAGATTAATACTGAACATCATTTATATATAATTTATATATATATTTTCTTTATATACTTACTATATATATATATATAGAGTGTATCTATATATATTATTATAATATCTATATATATATATATTTATATTTACTTAGTCTTATATATATATATATATATTATATTATTATTTTATATATTTAACACTATTATAATACATTACTATACCTTTTCGATACCAAAATATTTTCAGATATATTATATTGAGTATATATAATAATAATATATTTACTCATATATATATATAATACTAGTATCATATAATAAATTATATATATATCAAAATTATTTTTTTTACAAGTGTAAAAAAAACCACGCTCATTCCCCAGCGCGCTAAAGCATATACTGTCTCAGGTGAGCGTCAAGGACTTGGGCTTAAATAGGAGAGAAGCATTCAAATATAAGTTTGGAAAAAAGTAAGGAAGAGCAAGTGAGAATTCCACAGTATACATTGGACCAGTAAGTAAGTCTGAAAGAAATAAGAGTCCCACATTTTTATGAACAAGAGACGAGTCTGGGGTTCTCATACTCACGCAAAATTCATGCGAGAGCATGGCATAGACCCTTTGTATTGATGCGATGGTGCGAAACGCAATGGAGATGGTAATGCGAGCCAGCGCCATCCCCTGAGCAAATGACTAATCTCGGCTGATAGTACTTAAGAAAAGAGATTAGTTTGCGTTCCAACGATCATGATCGCGAGATAAGGGTCAAGAGAGTTTTGAAAGTAGGGGACAAGTGTGTTATATAGTTTTTCTATAGCTTTATGAAGGCGTGGAGACACCGGTAAGCCATCCCCCTGGCACCAACAATGTTAGATAGCAGATAATCTTCTCTCCATAGATACGTTACTTATATTATACTGGAGTAGCGATGAAGATGTTAGGTAGATAAAATTCCTTCTCATATAGCAACCTCTGAACAGTAAACTTCCAAGTTTTCTGTTGAGGAACCATCTTAGCACTTATTAGGAAATATTGAATGGTTAATTCCAAGACAAATTTTGTTTATGATTAAGACCAATGAAAATATATTATGTTTTATCACAGGAGAGACTTTTAGACCGTATCGATAGGAAATTAGGAAGATTGTGAGGTAGTTTTGAAGAGGGAGAGATGTAGTAGAAAGTTGAGATTTTTAAAGAGTTGAATTTACAAGGTTAAGGTGACCCCACCGGGAATAATCCCACTCAGATCACGACATAGGATAGAATCGGAAAGCTTAAGACGAGAGGCATAAATATCTAAGAAGCAAAAGAGGTAGCAGATTTGAAGTGATGTAGAAGAGTGGAGGTGTATTGAGTCATCGGCATAAGTAAGTGAGCGTATATATATATGAGTTGGAAGTACATGCATGAGTAGTGATCTGTAAATGATTGATAAAGTAGGAATATAAGTTAGAGATAGTAACAGAACCTTGCGAGAACATATTACACAGTTAACATGGAAAGGAGGAAAGAGGTCGCTCCATCAACGAGGTGCTGATATAGAGCGATCAGTAGAGAAAACTAAGCAAGAGTATAGCAAAGAGCAGGAAAGGAAACCCAAAAAGGAAGGGAGCTTGGAGAGCAGTGACGCGTGCCAAATTATGGGTCAAATAGCTTTGAATATGTCTATGCGCACTACCACGCAAGAACATCCCCATTGGTCCTAAGGCAAAAGAATACCATAAATCAGTTAGATATTAAAGAAATTATATCACCAGTTGACCTCGAGCTGACGAAACCTTACTGTTGATGATCTGAAAGAAGGGATGAGACTCCAGATAATCAGGAATGAAGAAGTTATAAAGAAAGAGTTCAAATATAGATCTTAGAAATAGATACAGTGGAGAGCTATAGGACGATAGTTATAAGGATCAGAGCGGCTTAGCCCTTATTCGGGATGGTTGGACATATGCGCAGCTTCCAGCACTGAGTATGAAATAATACTAAGTATTAGGATAGAGAGTAGAGTATGATCGAGGAACAGGGCCAGCTCGGAAGCACACTCCCATCAGAACTAACCGGGTAAATGTCCATCTCGGGCCACTAGCCTTCCGGGGTTTTGGATCTCAGGATCATTAAATGACACACGATCATGTGTAATCACAGGTAAGACATGGGAAAACCTGAGAGGAGATATTATAATATTATATTATATATATATATAATATATATATAATATTATGGAATTAAGAGGAGGGATTGTCAAAGAATCGTCCAGGGTAGTAATTATGATGAAAAAAAAGGAAGGCCGTGAAGATGATTGATCCTTTTCAGAAGGAGTGAGATTAGCAACAGAACCGTTCAGAGCGATAAGGGGATTGGAAAGGCAGATTTTACAAAAGTTGTTAGAGATGTTTTTTGGCAGGAGGCCAAAATTTTGATCAGTAGGAGAACCAAGCAGGTTTGCTTAGCACTTTCTTTTAGTGAAAGTGCGCTTAGCCTTTCGAATAGTTTATCTCTATTTTATCGATTTTTTCCTGAGAGCAATGAAAATCTAGCAAGAGTAATACAGGAAGAGATGAGAGTGTGTTTCCATGACCTCTAATGTGAGAAGGGTCGACCTTGTTCAATCTCTTGTAAATGGCGCGAGTAACAAATCCATTCAGATACCATGGATATTATTGGGGAGAAAAAGATTTAGTTGAAGATGGATATGAACTCTGCTCATAGTTCATCGGTGATATCGAGCCCACCTAATTTCTAGCCGTGACCGAGGCAACCCCCGAAGTTATCAAGCAGGATTTCATTACATAAGAGTAATTAGCTCCAATAAAAATCAAACGACATTCCCTCCAATTAGCTACTGATTTTATATATTATTTAATATATATAATATATTATATATATATATATATATATATATATATATATTATATAATTTTATAATATTAATATAATAATATAATATATATATAATATATATATTATATATATAATATATTAAATATATTATATATATATTATAAATAATATATTAAATATATATATTATATTAGTTATAATATATATTATATAGAATATGTTTTTATATCTATATATATATTATATATATATTAGTTATTATTATATATTATAATATATATATTTTATATATATTTAATATTATATATATGTATATAATATATATATATATATATTATAATAAATATATATATATATATATATATATAATATATATATAATATATATTATATATATATATATATTATATTATTATATAGTTTTCCATTAACTTTCAGACTCCAAAGCAATGACTACAAACACAGAAAACACCTGAAAATGAGTTTTATGGGTCAGAAAAAGTTACAATTTGATTTACTTGGTCAAATTGTCTGAAAATTAAGTAAATTTTGACCATTTCCTGTTGGGGATAAAATGAGCTATGTGCCATTTGGTCGACAGGTCAAACGGTCGACAGGTCAAACGGTCGACATTTTTGCAAAAAAATTCTGTCTACCATTTTCCCTAACAGTTTAAATGTGTCGACAGTTTGAACATTTCGTTTTAAAAAAAATGTGCCGACGATTTGACAGACACCATGCAGTGGCGTACGACATAGTTGGGGCCTGGGGCAGCACTAGATAGGGGGGCCTATATATAGTATATATATATATATATTATATATATATATATATATATATATATATATATAATATATATAATATATATATATATAATATATATATATTATATATATATAATATATTCCATAGAAGGGTGCTTGGAACCCCTACTGGGACGCCACATGACATTCCGATGGGGTATCTCCTGGGTTACAGGAGCAACGAACCAAAGTCAAGCAACGCCACATGGGCACAACAACTTGTTGCGACAAATTTTGCAATAATAAAGACGAAGAAAATTTCACCCGCTACAGGACACGAAACCATTAAGCCAACAGCGTCGCCGTTAGCAATGTACAGGGCACTCTACCACTGGTCCAATCCGCCTCCCCAAAAAGAAAGGCATCTTCGGAACAGTTTTTCAGTCTCGCTGCTTTCGATATCACTGCTTGGAACTCGGTGCTTATTAAAATCCATAGAAGGGTGCTTTTAAAACCCCTACTGGGGCCACATGACATTCCGATTGGGGGTTCCTGGGTTACAGGAGCACCACTAAAGTAAGCAACGCCAATGGGCACAACAACAGTTGCGACAAATTTTTGCAATAATAAGACGAAGAAAAATTTCACTCCGCTACAGGACACGAAAACCATTACCAAGCAGCCGTCGCCCGTTAGGCAATGTACAGGGCACTCTACCACTGGTCCAATCCGCCTCCAAAAAAGAAGGCATCTCGTAACAGTTTTCTCAAGTCTCCTGCTTCGCTATCACTGCTTGGAACTCGTGCCTTATTAAAATCCATAAGAGGGTGCTTGGAACACGTACTGGGGCTACATGGCATCTCTATGGGGTACCTCCTGGGTTACAGGAGCACCAACTAAAGTTCAAGCAACGCCAACATGGGCACAACAACTGTTGCGACAAAATTTTGCAATAAATAAGACGAAGAAAAATTTCAAACACCGCTACAGGACACGAAAACATTACCAACAGCGTCGCCGTTAGGCAATGTACAGGCTACTCTACCACTGTTCCAATCCGCTCCCCAAAAAAGGAAGGCATCTCGGAACAGTTTTCAAGTCTCCTCTCGATATCACTGCTTGGAACTCGGTGCTTATTAAATCCATAGAAGGGTGCTTTGGACCCCTACTGGGGCCACATGACATTCCGATGGGTACTCCTGGTTACAGGAGCAAACCAACTAAGTCAGCAACGCCAACATGGGCACAACAACTGTTGCGACAAATTTGCAATAATAAGACGAAGAAAATTTCCCATCCCGCTACAGGACACGAAACATTACCAACAGCGTTCCGCCGTTAGGCAATGTACAGGGCACTCTACCACTAGACCGATCCGCCTCCCAAAAAAGAAGGCATCTCGGAACAGTTTTTAAGTCTCCTGCTCCGATATCACTGCTTGGAAACTCGGTGCTTATTAAAATCCAAAGAGAAGGGTGCTTGGAACCCCTACTGGGGCCACACATGACATTCCGCTGGGGTACTCCTGGATTACAGGAGCAACCAACAAAAGTCAAGCAGCGCCAACATGGGCACAACAACAGTTGCGATAAATTTTGCAACAATAAGATGAAGAAAAATTTCACCCGCTACAGGACACGAAACCATTACCAACAGCGTCGCCGTTAGGCAATGTACAGGGCATCTACCACTGGTCCAATCCGCCTCCCCAAAAAAGAAGCAATCTCGGAACAGTTTTCAAAGTCTCCTGCTTCGATATCACTGCTTGGAACCGGTGCTTATTAAAATCCATAGAAGGGTGCTTGGAACCCCTACTGGGGCCACACACATTCCGATGGGGTACTCCTGGGTTACAAGGAGCAACCAACTTAAAGTCAAGCAACGCCAAACATGGCACAAACAGAACTGTTGCGACAAAATTTTGCAATAATAAGACGAAGAAAAATTTCAACCCCGCTACAGGACACGAAACCATTACGCAACAGCGTCGCGTTAGGGCAATGTACAGGGCAACTCTACACTTGGTCCAATCTCGCCTCCCCAAAAAGAAAGGCATCTCGGAACAGTTTTTAAGTCTCCTGCTTCGATATCACTGCTTTGGAACTCGGTGCTTATTAAAATCCATAGAAGGGTTGCTTGGAACCCCTTCTGGGGCCACATGACATTCCCGATGGAATCCTCCGGTTACAGAGCAACCAACTAAAGTCAAAGGCAACGCCAAATGGGCACAAAACAACTGTTGCGAACAAATTTTGCAATAATAAGACGAAAGAAAAATTTTCACCCGCTACAGGAACGACGAAAACCATTACCCACAGCGTCGCCGTTAGGCTACAATGTACAGGTGAGCACTTCTATTATCCATAGGTTACCAATCCTCTGACCTCCCCAAAAAAGAAGGCTGTAACTCGGAACAGTTTTCAAGTCTCATGTGCTTAGATATCACTGACTTGTGTAAATCGGTTGCTTATTAATAATCCATAGAAGGAGTTGCTATGGAACCCTCTCTAACATGTGGGCCCTACATGTACATATCCGATTGGAGGTTACTTCCTGGGTTTGACATGGAGCACCAAACTAAAGTCAAGCACGCCTAACATGGGCACACAACTGTTTGCGACATAAATTTTGCAATAATAAGACGAATAGAAATAATTTCACACCGTCTAGTGACATACGAACACATGTACCACAGCGTCGCACGTTAGCTAAATGTAAGGGACACTCTATCTACTGGTGTATACCAATCCGCTCCCCAAATAAAAGAAAATAGGCATCATCGAAGAACAGTTTTAAAAGTCATCTCTGCTATCGTAATTAATATCACTGCTTGGGAACTAACGGCTGCTTATTAAAATCCATAGTAAGGGTGGGCATAATGTAACCCCTACTGGTGTGCACTCACAATGAGACAATTATACCGATGGGAGTCTCCTGGGTACAGAGCAACCAACTATAAGTCATAGCATATGCCTAACTATTGGGTCATCTCCGGAGTTTACAACTTTGCGATACTGAATATGATATAGTCGAATATATAAGACGAAGAAAAAATTCGGTTTCTATCTCACGCTACATTGGTACGCGTAACCATAACCATAATTCAGCGTCGTCTCTGTTTAGTGTTTACTACATGTACTTGTGGGTCATCTTTAGATTCCTTCCATATAACACTACTTGTACCAATCCGCCTGACAACCAAAAATTAAGGGATCTTCGGGAACTGACGTTTCAAGTCTGCCTCGCTATCGATAATCACTCGCGTTGGAACATGCGGTGACTATGAAATTGCAAAAATATCCAATGATGAGAACGAGGGTGCTATTGGTTGAGACAGACACGTGACTGGGGGCCACAACGAACATGTTACTCAAATGGGGTACTAAAAGCCGTGAGGAGTAAGAAAGCAAGCCGAAATAATGATCAAGACAACTCTGACCAGACAAGATATACTGATTGGGAACGAATCAACACGAACTGTTGCGACAGATAAAATTGGAAAACGTAAGATTCGAAAGTATAGGAGTGTGGCATATATATACCCAAAGACCACCGAAATTTTCTCATCCCGCCTAACAGGACACGAAACTCTCTTACAAACAAGACAGAAAGATTAAAAGGGTTAAATAATCACTTTATAAAGAATATATTTTATATATATATAACAAATCAAGCGTCGCCGTATTAGGCAATTAATTCATAGGGCAACTCTACATTGTAACCTAGTGGTAGTAAGAGATGCTTCACTGTAACATTGCCATAACGGCGACGCTGTTTGTAAATGGTTAATTCGTGTCTGTATGACGGGTGAAATTTATTTTCTTCGTTCTTATTATTGCATAATTTTGTTACGCATAACGAGTTAATGAATAGTGCCCATGTTTGGCTGTTGCTTGATATTTAGTTGGTTGCTCTCTGTAACCCAGGAAGTACCCTCATCGGAATGTCATTAGTAGCCTACTCCAGATAGGGGTATCCAAGCACCTTTACTAATGGATTTTAATAAGCACCTGAGTTCCAAGCAGTGATTATCGAAAGCAGGAGACTATGAAAACTGTTCCGAGATGCCTTTCATTTTTTTGGGGTAGCGGATTTTGGATCTCAGTGGTAGAGTATGCCCTGTGTACATTGCCTAACGGCGAACGCTGTTGGTATGGTTTTCGTGTCTTGATATAAGCGGTGAAATTTTTCTTCTGTCTTATTATTTCAAAATTTTAGTCGCAACTAGTTAATTGTATTGATGCCATGTTGGCGTTGCTTGACTTTAGTTGTTGCTTCCATGTATAACCCAGGAGTACCCCATCGGAATGTCATGTGGCCCCAGTAGGGGTTCCAAACACCCTTACTATGGATTTATAAGCACCGAGTTCCAAAGCAGTGATATCGAAGCAGGAACTTGAAAAACGTTCGCGTGAGGAATGCCTTCTTTTTGGTGGAGGCGAACGATTGGACCGTTGTAGTATGTGCCCTGGTACATTATGCCTAACAGCGGGAAGGCTGTTGGTAGAGTGGTTCGGAAATGTCACTGTAGCGGGTGGAAATTTTTCTTCAGTCTTATGTAATGCAAATTTGTCGCGACAACGCGAGTTGATGTGTTGAGCGCCCATGTATGGGCGTTGCTGAAGACTTTAGGTTGGTTGCTCCTGTAACGCCGGAGTACCCACCAATCAAGGAATAGTGCAAGTGATGGGACCCCAGGAGGATAGGAGGGTTGCAAGCACACCCTTCTAGGATTAAGCAGGATTAATGAAGACACCGGAGTACGCAAGCAGTGGAGAATATCGAGAGGCGAGAGAGCGTGTGAAACATGTTCCGAGATGACCTTCTTTTTGGAGGAGAGCGGGTGTGGACCAGTGGAGGAGAAGTGCCGCTGGTACGGATTGCCTAAGCGAAGCGCATGTTGGAGTAATGAGGGTTTATGGTGGAAGGGGGCGTGTAACGTAGAAGGGTGAAGATTTTATCTTCGATCTTGATTTATTGCAGGAGATTGTTCGCGAACAGTTGTTGTGCCCGAGAGGTATGTGGACGTTGCTGTAGAGCTTTAGGATTGTTGCTACGGTAACCAGGCAGTAGCACCAGCCAAGGTCGGAAATGGTCTGTGGGGCCCAGTACGGGGTTCCAAGCACCCTTCTTGGATTTTAATAATACTCGGCACCGAGTTCCACAGCAGGTGGATTATCGAAAGCAGGAGCTTGAGAAACTGTCCGAGTGCCTTCTTGTTTTGGGGAGGCGAATGGACCAGTGGTAGAGTGCCTGTAACGTGGCGCGTAACGGCGAGGCTGTTGTAAGGTTTCGTGTACTGTATAGCGGTGAAAGATTTTCTATCGTTTATTATTGGCAATTTGTGGCGCCGTTTTTTGTGGCACCGAGTGATATTGGCGTTGTCTTGTGCACTTTAGTTGGTTGCCTCCTTACACCCAGGAGTACCCATCGGGAATGTCATGTGGTCGCCAGTAGGGTTTTCGAGCACCACTTTTCTTACTGGATTTTAATTATAAGTCCGAGGTTTCCAAGCGATATTCGTAAGGCCAGAGACTTGAAACTTGTTTCCGTATGGGTGACCTTCTTTATTTGGGGAGGCTGATTGCAGTGGTAGAGTGCCACTGGTAACATTGGCCTAACGGCAGATGTCTTGTTGGTAATCGTTTCGATGTTCCTGTATGCGGGTGAAATTTTTCTTCTGTCTTATTATTTGCATTAATTTTAGATCGCAAACAGTTTGTTAGTGCCCATTTAGTTGGCGTTGCTTGATTTAGTTGGTGTTTGACTCCTGTAACACCAGGAGTACCCCATCGGAATGTCAATTGTGGTCCCTCCATAGTACCAGGGTTCCAAGACACCCTTCTCATGGATTTTAATAATGCACCGATTTCAAGATGCTGATAGTCGAAGCAGGGAGACTTGAAAACTGTTTCCGAGAATGCCTTTTTTTTTGGGGAGGTCGTGACTTGTTTAACCATTAGGAGAGTGCACTGTACATTGTCCTACACCGTGGTACGCTGTTGTATAGTGTGTTCGTGTTGTATCCTGATAGCGGTATATATATTTTCTTCAGTCTTATTATGACTATATATCTGAACATGTTTTTTGTGCCCATTGGTTGGCCGTGTGCTTGACTTTGTAGATATGGTTGCTCCTGTCCCGGAGTACCTGATGTCATGTGGCCCCAAGTAGGGGTTCCTATATCTTCTAATGGATTTTTAATAAGGCACGAGAATTCGCGTGATTATCGAAGCGAGACTTGAAAATCTGCTTTACCGAGATGCCTTCGTTAATTTATTTGGGAGTGCGGATTTGGACCAGTGTAAGAGTGGCCTGTAACATTGCTAACGGCGACGCTGTTTGGTAATGGTTCATGTGTTCCTGTATAGTCGTGGTGAATATTTTTCCTTCGTATTATATTGCTAAATTTGTTCGCAGAGCAAATTGTTGTGAGCTCATGTTTGTGTGTGCTTGATAATTTGTTGGTTGCTCCTGTATACCCTCGTATGTACCATTCGGTTAATGCGCATGTTGGCCAGTAGGGTTCAAGCACACTTCTATGACTTTTAAATCTAAGACGCCGAGTTTCCAAGCAGTTGATTATTCTGAAGTCTATGGAGACTTGAAAAGCGTGGTTCCTGTATATATATATCTTCTTTCTTTGGGGAGGCGGATTGCCAGTGGTGAGAGTTCCCCTTGCCTAACGGCGACGCGTCTGGCTAATGGTTTATACGTGTTCCGCATGTAGGGCGGTGAAATTTTTCTTCGTCTTATTATTGGAGCAAAATTTTGTCGCAACAGGTGTGTAGTGCCCACTCGTTGGGGTTGCTTGAAAGTGTGAAGTCTGCTTGCCTCCTGTAACCCCAGAGTACCGCCATCGGAATGTCCTGTCGGCCCCAGTAGGGTTGCGAAGGCCACCCGCTGCGCTATTACTATGGATTTTAAATAAGGCACCGTATTTTTCTTCTAAGCTATTGTGATTATTCGACAGCAATAGGGAGACTTTGAAAACTGTATCCGTAGATTGTCCTTCTTTTTGTGTAGGGAATTGCAGGATTTGGTTACATGGTACCGAGTGCCCTGGTACATTGCCTAACGGCGACGCTGTATAGGTAATGGTTTCGTGCCTTAGCGGGTGAAAGTTTTTCTTCGTCTATTAAATTGCAAAAGTCGCACAGTTGTTGTGCCTGTTGGCGTGCTTGAACTTTAGTTGTTGGTTTCTCCTGTTTAACCCTAGGAGATACCCATCGGAATGTCATGGTGGCCCTAGTAGCGGTTCTAATCACCCTTGGCTCTATCGCGATTTAATAAGCACCGAGTTCAAGCAGTGATTATCGATGCGAAGTGAGAGTTCTGAAAAGCTTTCGAAGTGGTCGCGTACTTTTTTGGGGAAGGCGCCGGAGTGGGCGCCCAGTGGTAGAGTGCAGTCGTGATATATCATTTGTCTCTATACGGCGCGAGCTGTTGGTAATTGGTTTCGTGTCCTGTAGCGTGTTTTGATATATTTTTTTCGATTCCGTGCTTGAGTGGATATGTCAATTTTCGCATCAAGTTGTTGTGCTGATGCCCATCGTTGGTCTGATTTGCTGACTTTTAGTTCGGGTTAGCTGCCTGTAACTGCAGGAGTGAGCCAGTTGGACCATCGTGGAGGGATGTCATGTGCGCACCAGTGAGGGGCCGCCTGTGCCAGAAGCACCCTCTGCTTGGAATTTTAAACATAGGAGGCGGAACAGCCGTGAGTTCCAAGGCGATGATCGAACCGCAGGAGGACTTTTGACAACTGTTCCTGAGAATGGGTACTCCTTCTTTTTTTGGGGGAGGCGGATTGACATGTTGGTTTTATACGTGTCCATGACATATTGCCTCTTTATATCTTGGGCGGATCAGCTGTTTTTAGATATATATAGGTTTCGTGTCCCTGTAGCGAGGTGATTTTGTCTTCGATCTATATATATATAATTATATAGTTAAAAAATGATTTAGTATAAATCATATATTTATCATAGCATTTAATTTAATATGTTAGTAAATAGTTAAGATTAGGTATCCGTAGATATATATATATATTACTAGGATAGTAGTTGTAGTCGTTAAGCGGGCGTAGGTAGCGTAGAGTATATATTATACCGTAGAGCTGAGTGAATGACTGGATGAGTATTAATTTACATAACAAAGTGTTACTAATCAGTTTAACAGTTGGTCTACAAAATGATGATAAGTATTAGGTATATTTTTATATCTATGAGTTGTATTATTTTAATTGTTATATAATATTTGATTATACAATGTTTTACAGTAATGAGAAAAAACAATATTTTAATAGATGAAATACGTGATATTGGCTAGAAATGAGTTTAAATGTGGCTCATGCTATGTGGTTTTCTGACTTACCTTATCAATAGCTAGATTAATACATCTCTAAGTACTGTGGCACATGTTTTGCAATCTCATTTAAGATGTGAATTAAACTAGTAGGTGTGCCGGGGCGTGAAGTGGGAGCCGTAAATAAAGACGAGTACTAGCGACTCGTGTGGCCTAGTAATAGAGTGGAGATTAGTTTTTTTTAATTAGATTTTTAAGTTTTGATATAACACTCCCTTTCTAATAGTATATTGAGACCATTTGGCAACACACAAATTGTTTAAGATAGAGCCCAGTGTAGGTCGATGTTGATAGTTTGGCAACAGATTCACTGTGAAAGTTCATTCAATATATAGTAGTGCAGGATATAGCATTTTGCTGAGATGGATAGATCTCATGGGAGGTGGGTCGGCGGCTGCATAGTGCAATTTTGAGCTGAAACCATTTTTACGATTTAAACATTGAGTTGTTGTAATTATTCAGAAATTAGAAAATAAATTATGTGTATGTCATTGAATATTTGGTGGCTTATGTGTGTATAGGACACTGACACACAATATTTGCCTCGCCGAATTTTTTTTGTAGTTAGAATTAGTCACCGAGGTTTTCTCTGAGACTTACCCCAAAACCTAAACTCTTGCCTACCTAAGATCTTAAACACGTGATGATTAAAATGGAATTAAATAATTGTTAGGCTTGTATAATTGGTCGAAGACTCGTGGTCGGCCAGTACGAGCTATGGGGAGCGAGCGTTATATCTGGAGATACGGTTGTCAGGCAACTTTGCCGGTGGTTCGAGGCTTATGGACACACTATTGGAGCACTTAAAGACCACTCCTGAGAACGGAAAAAAAAATTACCCCTCAAAAAAGGCCTTTATGAAAACGATTTTCGTAGGTGTCAAAAATTGGTGACTTCGGTTGATATTGGATGAAATGATCAAAAATCCGTGTTACTAATTTTTTAATAATAGACTCCTCTTTATACAGTTCAAGCATGAAGTCATTTCGACAGAAAATTGTAGGTCTAAACTTCAAAAGTGTCTGAAACTTGGTTTTCTTTAAATGAAAAACAAAACAAAGAACAGAACAGTTGTTTTTTAAAACTTTTTATAGCTATAGCATCTGTCGGATTAATACATTAAGGGGCGTAACAAGGGGGATAAGAAAGAAGTAACTCGGGGGAGACTACTTTTCTGAAAATTAAAAAGTACCTTAAATATTAAGACATTTTATCCCAAATGCATCTTTTCTTAACTTGTATACGACCAATACTCAAAAACAAACGCGACTGGCCAGATAAAGATGGCGTAATTTACCGAAATTAGCAAAAACGGGGGGGGGGGGCGCACGCCCCACCTTTTGAATAACGATAATCGGTAATGAAAATAAATTTCTGAGGAGATGTTGGTGTTCCTTTCTTCACTTTAAAGTAGTAATAAAATTTTAGAAGTATGAATAATTTAAATTTGTGAGAGAAGAGGTGGTGTTCCTCTCCGTAATTAGTTATATAATTTTAGTTAAATGGAGATTGTGAGGAAAATCAAATATTTTCTCAGATAGTATTTGTAAGGCCAGATGGCCCCTTGGGTTTAGTTTTAGATTATATTTACAGGTGTTTAAATCAAGTTGCTGATGAGTCTACCTGTGGTGTTATAGATAACCCCTTTGGGAGTTTTGTGATGTTTATACCCCTCAGCCCTCGGAAAAATCAGTCGTCCACTTAAAGTTATAATAAAACTACACTTCTACAAAAGTATCTACAGTATATCGTACAATACTTTTATAGAATTTTAATTAAATTATAAATTAAACTAGACCGCTAATATTCGGACGCCTCAATGTATGGAGAAACTTTGCCCATAAATATGAGGCACCTTAAAAGATGGAAGCTGAGGTTGGAGACGAAAAGTTAGAAATAGAGGAGTGGATGTTTATATTATGGTTGGAGACGAACAGTTAGAAATAAAGAAATAGAGGAGAAGATGTTTATGTTAAGAGATAAAGGAGTAGATGTTCATATTAAGGTTGGAGACGAACAGTTAGAAATAAAGAAATAGAGGAATAGATGTTTATATTAAGAGATAGAGTAGTAGATGTTTATATTAATGTTGAATGAAGATTTGCTTGTTATTCAAACTCGAAACGTGTATGTACACCGCAAGTGGACACTGCCACGCAATGGTCCAAGTTTTCAGCCCAAGCTATCACACATGAATCTACGGATATTAAACACCGGTAATGAATTGAAAACTTTAGTGTCAGAAGTACGATTTACCAAATTGGTACGAAATTTTAACTGAAATTTAATAATTAAATTTAAGCTAAAAGTTTTAACAAAAAAAGCATTTTAAACATTCAAATAACTTTAATAGAAAGTTTAATATTGAAATTTAGTATACAAAAGTCTAATATGTAAAGGATTTAACATAATAACGTTTAAAAATATAATTGATATTCAATAAAATAGAACCCAGTATATTTAAAACTGATTTAGTATAATAAAGACAATTACTTTTATTTTGATAACCACACTGTTGGTGATATACACTGTTGGTGATATACACTGTATTTAGATTTACCACGCATATATATATAATATATATATATATATATATATATATATATATTTATATTATATATATATATAATGTATAATATATATATGATATATATATATCTATAAATATATATCTACTTATATTTGTAGTACAGTTATAATAATAATTAATCATTAACTAATAATTATAATAATAATAATAAATAATAATAATAATAATAATAATAATAATAATAATAAAATAATAAAATAATAAAAATAATTAAATAATAATAATAATAATAATAATAATAATAATAATAATAATAATAATAATAATAATAATAATAATAATAATAATAATAATAATAATAATAATAATAATAATAATAAAAGCTTCGTTGATGCGCTAAGCTTGAACGCGAGTGTTTAAGCCAGGGGTGGCCAACCTTTTGCATACCATGCGCCAATTTTTTCACAGACGAGTTCAGATGCGCCATACTTTTACGCTGTACTTATAACATTTTTTAAATGATTTAATATTTTAACTTATTTTTATTAAAACAAATATTCTATTAACAGCACTTTAACATTACTCGGATTAATGGGGACTTTTGAGCCTGATTGGATTTCGCTAGTCTTTCAATGTTTGGTGTTAAATTTGTTACTGAGAGCAGCATAGAATTTTTCAAATTTGAATCACTTATTCGCCACCTTGTTTTGCTTTTAATCAATTTCATGGATGAAAATGCTTGTTCACATCTGTATGTCATTTCAAAACGACATATGTAACTTTTTTGCAAATTTTCTTAGCTCTGTTCCCAGGGTAATGAACTCTAGAAATTAATTATATCAGAATCGTTTTGATCTGGAAAAAGCTCATCAAATTTCATTTTTCAAAATGAATTTGTTTTTAAAATCACTCAGTCCCATTTGTATGTTACTAGCATCTGCCACATTACTTTTTTTCCACTAAGTGAATAATGGGTTACAAATGCGAGCATGTTATAAGTTTTCTTTCTTTTTAGCAAATCATGAAAACGACTTTCAAATGACCCTTGCAATATCTTGATTTTCTTCAATTATATTTTGGTCAAATCTGCTATTATCCAGAGCACATTCACTCTGCTCTTTCAGGTGTGGAAATTGACTCAAAACCTCATTTTCTAACTGAGAGATGAACAGTTTTAATTTATTTAAAGAAAACTGATTGCTATGTGACTAAAACTAGGAAATAATTTATTCTTGCCTTGCAGTTTTAAATTTAGATCATTGAGATGGGCTAGTAATATCAAACTAAAACATGCCCAAATCAAATAGCCAGTTTGTTGTCAAATAATTATGGTTCTTTCAATCGGTAGCTCATTCCTGTTATAAAAATTAAAACAAGCTTTTCAATTTCCAAAATCTACTCAGAAACCTGTCCTTTAGAAAGCCAGAGCACCTCCGCCAATGAAGGGACAAGTTCACCATATTCCAAATCACAGTATTCAAATTCACAGTATTTTCTGAATTCTCGTCTGTTTAATGCTCTTGCTCTAATTTTATTCACACATTTAACAACCGGTAGCATAACATGCTGCATATTTAAAGTTTTTCCACACAGTGCCTCTTGGTGTATAATGCAGTGATATTTTAGTACAGGATGATTTAAAAATTGTCATTGACTTTACCTATCATTGATGGCTCTCCGTCAGTGCACACACTGATGAGTTTGCTATAATCTAATTTTAGATTTTCTAGGCATGATTTTACTTTTTCAAATATGTCTGATCCTCTTGTTTTACCATGCAATCAATGACTCCAGACTGGCAAGTTCTTCAATGACATTAAAATTATCATCGATTCCTCTTATAAAAATGCTTAACTGGGCAACATCACATATGTCCGTTGATTCATCAAAAGCTAGAGAAAAGAAAGTATAAGAATGGACAAGGTCTTCCAGTTGCTGAAATACATCCTGAGAGAGTTCCTCGATAAATCTCGTAACTGTCTGCCTTGATATAGCACTTTCGTCTGCTTTCCTTTCAATACCTTTATTACCAAGATGGCGTGCAAATATTTGGAGACAAGGCTTAACAATTTCTCCTCCGCCAAAAAAGGTTTCTTTTTTTTCGCCAATGCTAAAGCAATTTAATATGACGCTTCTGTCATTGCCAAGTCTTCACAACCTACTTTAGCAAATATATTTTGTCTTCTTTTGATTTCTTCCTTTTTCTTAGCCACATATTCTTTTCGTGAATCAGACGCAAGAATAAGCTTCATTTTTTTCTTCTATGTTAGTCTGAAGCTGTGTTTTATAGTGTCTATTAAGATCATGTCTTCTATTATGTGAAAAAGTACTTTCTCAAACAATGCGAAACGGGTTTCCTGATGGACTTGCTATAAATAACAATAACATTGTGATATTTGTTACATACTTCTTTATATCTTGCCAGATTAAAAATTCATTTTATTTCCAGAAAATTGTTAAGTTTTCATTAAATAAATTCGTAAGAAATAGGCAGACGTAGCCCAGCTAAAATATAAAATATCCCAAAAAGTAGCCCGTAGCAATGCGCCACTTATAATCATCCAATGCGCCACGTTTGGCGCATGCGCCACGGGTTGGCCACCCCTGGTTTAAGCTTTCCTATTGAGCTTGCCGGCGAGCCTCATTGGTGTTCAATTTTTAATCTTAATTACCTCACAAAAGTAGAGGAGTTGGATCCATGAAAATGAACGTTTAAAAATAATAGCATATAGAATATAGATAGATATAGACGATAATAATAATAATAATAATAATAATAATAATAATAATAATAATAATAATAATAATAATAATAATAATAATAATAATAATAATAAAAATAATAATAATAATAATAATAATAATAATAATAATAATAATAATAATAATAATAATAATAATCATAATAATAATAATAATAATAATAATAATAATAATAATAATAATAATAATAATATTCAATCAATCAAAAATATTTTATTCTCTTTATGAATTACATAGTTATGCTTACTAATAACATTAATACATAGGAATACATAGATGAGCAAAAGGAACTACTAAGTTGACGTTTTCGTCCATTGAGACCAAATAATAATAATTATAATAATAATAGCAATAACAATAATAATAATAATAATAATAATAATAATAACAATAATAATAATAATTAATAATTAATAATAATAATAATAATAATAATAATAATAATAATAATAATAATAATAATAATAATAATAACAATAATAATAACAATGGTAATAATAACAGTAATAAAACTAAAACTAAGACTAACAGTATATTAATGATGATAAGCATTTCACATTATATCATTACTATATAACAGTAACAAAAATAATAATAATAATAATAATAATAGGAAAATACTCCTACTACTACTAATAATAATAATATTGATAATGGATAAAATATAAATAATATAAATAATAATAATAAAATCAATAAAATAATTAATAATAATAAAATAATAAAATAATAATAATAATAATAATAATAATAATATCACCAACACTATTTGTACAACTAGTAACAATAATAGTAATAATAATAATAATAGCAATAATAATAATAAAAATAATAATAATAAGAATAAAAATAATATTAATAATAATAATAATTAAACTACTACAACTACATTTAATAAATAATAATAATTAATAATAAAATAATTAATAATGAATAACTAAATAATAATAATAATAATAAAATTAATAATAATAATAATTAATAATAAAAATAATAATATAATAATAATAATTAAAATAATAATAACAATTAATAATAATAATAATAATAATAATAATAATAATAATAATAATAATAATAATAATAATAATAATAATAATAATAATAATAATAATAATAATAATAATAATAATAATAATATAAATAATAATAAATAATAATAATAATAATAATATATAATAATATATAATAATAATAATAATAATAATTAAACAATATAATAATAATACTTCCCATAATAATAATAATAATATAATAATAATAATTAATAATTAATATTATTGTTATTATTATTATTATTATTATTAATAATAATAAAATAATAATAACAATCATAATATATTAATAATAATTAATATAATAATAATAATATAATAATAATAAATTAATACATAATAATAATAATAATAATAATAATAGCAATGGTAAAAATAATAATTTAATAATAATAATAATAATAATAATAATAAGTAATAATTAATAATAATAATATAATAATAATAATAATAATAATAATAATAATAATAATAATAATAAAAATATTAATTAATATATAATAATTATTTTGGTATTCATAACATCAAATCGCTATCAGCATTGACTTTTTAAATTCTAAGAGAAACATTGAGAGCACAATTAAATATTAATAATTTCGCTATATGAATCATCACCATCCGTCGTAGAATAGGACTTAACGAGGGTAGGAATGCCCTCGTTAGTATTTAGATAATAAGAAGCTTCTGATATTTCTACGAAATGACCCAATGGTGAGTGACTCCTGAACATTTTTGGGGAGATCATTCCACAAATCTATGCCCTTATATATGAGATAGTCCTCCGAGATTTCGTTAGGGTGAATTTTGCTTTGTAGTTAGGGAATTTGTCCTATGGAGATTGTTTGTTCTCAAAGTTCGGTTCTGTACAATTATGTTAGTCAAAAGATCATTTGCAGTTCCGTTTGTGAATTTAAAGGTGTGACTACTTACTGTAAGGGTGTAAATATCATGAAGTTTTAACATAAAATTTTTTTGGAATAATGTTGTGTGTTGACGTTAGTTTCGGGGCTATGATATTACACGAATTATTTTTTTTTTCATAACGATTAGAGGTTGTAGCAGGTATTCACTTGCACAACCCCATACTGAAAGACAGTAGAGTAGGTGAGGATAAACAAGACTATAGTAAAGGTTTTTTTAAATATATTATTGAACAAAATTCCATATCTTAAGGAATGCATAGTTAGCATAGGATAGTTTGCTAATTAGACTATTTATGTGTTCTTTGAAAGAAAGCTTGTCATCAAGGATAACACCTAACAACTTGTCAGATGATAGCCGATTTATAATTATATCTTTTGATCTTACATTTAGTTGAACAGGGTTCATTTGATTTGTTATTACTAGGTAACTTGTTTTTTGTAGATTTAGGGAGAGTCTGCTTGCCTCTACCCATGTTATAATGTTTTTTAATTCATTATTTTTTACTTTGTCGTTAAGTGTGTTTATATTACGGTCTGATATTAAGATTGCAGTGTCGTCAGCATATTGAGAGTGTATTGAACTGTGACAATAATAATAATAATAATAATAATAAATAATAATAATAATAATTAATATATAATAAATAATAAATAATAATTATAATAATTAATAATAATAATAATAAATAATAATAATATTAATAATTAATAATGAATAATAATAAATAATTTAATAATAATAAATAATAATAATAATAATAATAAATAATAATAATAATAATAATAATAATAATAATAATAATAATAATAATAATAATAATAATAATAATAATAATAATAATAATAATAATAATAAATAATAATAATAATAATAATAATAATAATATTAGTTTATATTTATAATATATAATTAATAAATACATTAATAATAATTAATAATAATAATCAATTCCTTGCATAAATTGATAATATATTTTTTTTACTAATGATTATATGCCAAAATTATATTATTATATATATATATATATAATATATATATATATAAAATATATATATATATATATATAATTTATATATATTATATATAATATATAATATATCATTATATATATATACTGTTATTATATTTTAAATAATTCAGAGATATATAACTTATAAAGTACTTATTTCCACAATGTTCTAAATTTTTATATAAATTTTAAATATAAATATATTATATAATAATATATATATTATATATATATATATATATATATATATATATAATTATATATAAATTTATTTATTCTATAATGTAGTAAATGCATAAAATATATATATATATATATATATATATATATATATACTATTTTATATATAATATATATATATATTTATTGTATATATATATATATATATATATAATATATATATACAAGATACGAAAAGTGAATACTGCCATCAAAAACCCAGTCATGAATATTAAATGATAAGACAATCACATCCTCCCTATTTTATTACATACGGTTACGGATTTACATTACATCCATCTTCAGGTGAACTTAAAATTAAAAACAAGCAAATTTTAAAGCTAAATTACATAATATATAATATGCATAATCTTCAGGAATGAAGAACTAAAATTAAAAACAAACAAAGTTTAAAGTTAAATTTACATAATATATAATAATATGCATAATATACAGGAATGAAAAGCAAAGAATAAAAAATAAAAATAAATTAATAAATAAAAAATAAAAATATAAAAATATATAATATAAAATAAAAAAATAATAAATAAAATTAAAAATAGTGAAAAAAATGTAAACTATATACTACTATAGTAAATGATGAGACACGCAAAGAGGGAACAAGTTAAAAGGCAAAATGGTAAATGACAAGTGACACGCAGGAGGGAATGAGTTACAAACAAAATAATCCGATAGTGAATACACCAAA
>JABUQX010075428.1:45000-55695 GCA_015478945.1 Trachelipus rathkii
ATAACAAAATTCAAAAGAACCCTGTTCAACTAAATGTAAGATCAAAAGATATTAGGATTATAAAATCGGCTATCATCTGACAAGTTGTATAGGGTTGTTATCCTTTTGATGACCAAGCTTTCTCAAAGAACACATTAAATAGTTTAATTAGCAACTATCCTATGCTAACTATTGCATCCTTAAGATAATTGGAATTTTGTTCCAAAATATATTTAAAAAACCTTTACTATAGTCTTGTTTATTCTCACCTACTCTACTGTCTTTTCAGTATGGGGTTGTGCAAGTGAATACCTGCTACAACCTCAAAATATATGAAAAAAAAAATTAATTTCGTTGTAATATTCATAGCCCCGGGAAACTAACGTCAACACACAACATTATTCCAAAAATTATTCTGTTTAAAACTTCAGTGTATTTACACCCTGTACAGTTAAGTAGTCCACAGCCTATTAAATCACAAACGGAAACTGCAAATGATCTTTTGACTAACATAATTGTACAGAACCGAACTTTGAGAACAAACAATCTCCATTTTAGGACAAATCTCCCTAACATTACAAAAGCAAAATTCACCCTAAACGGAAATCTTCGGAGGGGACTACTCTCATATATTAAGGGCATATGTATTTTGTGACATGATCTCCCCCAAAAAAATGCTTTCAGGAGGTCACTCACCATTGGGTCATTTCGTAGAAATTAAGAAGTTTCTTATTATCTAAATACTAACGGAGGGGCATCCTACCCTCGTTAAGGTCCTATTTCTTTACGACGGATGGTGATTTGATTCATATAAGCGACAAATTATTAATTTTAATTGTGCTGCTCAAGTTTCTCTTTCAGGAATTTAAAAAGTCAATGCCTGATAGCGGATTCTGATGTTATGAATTTACCAAATAATTATTTATTAATTAATTATATCTTTATTTTATTATTATTATTATTATTATTATATTATTATTATTATTATTATTTACTTATATTATTATATATATTTATTATTATTATTATTATTATTATTGTCATTACTATTATTATTATTATTAATATTATATATTATTATTATTATTATTATTATTTATTAATTATTATTATTATTATTAATATTATTATTATTATTATTTATTATTATTATTATTATTAATTAATAATAATAATAATAATAAACAATTAATATTATTATAAATTATTATTATTCATTATTTATTATTATTATTATTTATTATTATATTATAGTATTATTATGTATTATTATATTATTATATCATTATTATTATATTACTTATTATTATTTTTATTATTTATTATTTATTATTATTATTTATTATTATTATTATTATTATTATTATTATATTTATTATATTATTTATTATTATATTATTATTATATCATGATTTTATTATTATTTATTATTATTATTATATTATTATTATTATTATTTATTATTATTATTATTATTATTATTATTATTATTATTATTATTATTATTATTATTATTATTATTATTATTATTATTATTATTATTATTATTATATTATTATTTATTATTATTAATTGTAGTTGTAACAGTAGTTTAATTATTATTATTATTAATATTCATTACTAACTTATTATTTATTATTTTATTTTATATTACTAGTTATTATTGTCATTAATTTTATTGTTACTTGTACAAATAGTGTTGGTGATATTATTATTATTATTATTTATTATTATTATTATTATTATTTTATTATTATTATTATTATTATTTTATTATTATATTATTTTATTATATTATATTTATCCTTATCAATATTATTATTATTAGTAGTAGTAGGATTATTATTATTATTATTATTATTATTATTATTATTATTATTATTATATAACATGATGTAATGTGAAATGTTTATCATCATTAATACTGTTAGTCTTAGTTTTAGTTTTATTATTATTATTATTATTATTATTATTATTATTATTATTATTATTATTATTATTATTATTATTATTATTATTATTATTATTATTATTATTATTATTATTTTTATTTTTGGTATGTATTATTATTATATATTGATTATTATTATTGTTATTGCTATTATTATTATAATTATTATTATTTGGTCTCAATGGACGAAAACGTCAACTTAGTAGTCCTTTTCTCATCTATGTATTCCTATGTATTAATGTTATTATGTAAGCATAACTATGTAATCCATAAAGAGAATAAAATATTTTTGATTGATTGAATATTATTATTATTATTATTATTATTATTATTATTGATTACTTATTATTATTATTGATTATTTTAATTTATTATTATTATTATTATTATTATTATTATTATTATTATTATTATTATATTATTATATTTTATATTATTTATTATTATTATTATTATTATATTATTATTATTATTATTATTATTATTATTATTATTATTATCGTCTATATCTATCTATATTCTATATGCTATTATTTTTAAACGTTCATTTTCATGGATCCAACTCCTCTACTTTTGTGAGGTAATTAAAATTAAGAAAGTGAGAACACCAAATGAGGATCGCCTCGGCCTTCTACAAGCTCCAAATAGCGTAACGCCCTTAAACAGGTGTGGCCCAACTCCTATGGCCGCATGCGCCAAACGCTGCTAATGCGTTGCCCATTTGGGGATGATTTAGTAGTGCCGCGCATTGCTACGAGGCTACTTTTTGGAATATTTTATGATGTCTTAGACGTTGGGCTAGCGCTCGCTGCCTATCTTTCTTTACGAAATTGTATTCATTTAGATTGAAAACTTCTTTCAGAACAAATTTTCTGGAAATAGAAATGAATTTGGCGTTTTTGTAGCACTATTGCGGGATCAACCTTTTCGAGTCATCGTAGAGCATGATCAGAGAAAGTGGTAAGCAAAGATTATCACAATGTTTATTGTTAGTTTATTAGCAAGTCCATCAGGAAACCCCGTATTCGCAGTTGCTTTGAGAAAGTACTTTTTCACATAATAGAAGACATGATCTTAATAGACCACTACTCCGCTCGCGCCTAACATAGAAGAAAAAATATGAGCTTATTCTTGCGTCTGATTCACCGAAAAGAATGATGTGGCTAAGAAAAAGGAAGAAAATCAAAAAGAAGACACATGTGCAATACTAGTTTGCTAAAGTAGGTTGTGAAGACTTGGCGATGACAGAAGCGTCATTAATTGCTTTAGCATTGGCGAAAAAAAAGAAACCTTTTTTTGGCGGAGGAAGAAATTGTTAAGCCTTGTCTCCAGAATATTTGCACGCCATCCTGTAATAAAGGTATTGAAAGGAAAGCAGACGAAAGTGCTATATCAAGGCAGACAGTTACGAGATTTATCGAGGAACTCTCTCAGGATGTATTTCAGCAACTGGAAGAGACTTTGTCCATTCTGTACATATACTTTTCTTTTCTCAGCTTTTGATGAGAATCAACGGCTACACTATGTTTTGATGTTGCCCAGTTCAAGGCATTTCTTCTCGCGCTCTCGCTCGATAATTTTACAATGTCATTGACAGAACCTGCCAGTCTGGAGTCATTTGCATCGGGTAAAACAGAGGGATTCAGACATTTTATTTGAAAAGTAAATCATGCTTAGGAAAATCTAAAAATTAGATTATAGAAACTCCATCCAGTTGTGCACTGACGGAGAGCCATCAATGATAGGTAATAGTCAATGGACATATTTTTAGAATCATCCCCGTGACTAAAAATAATCACTGCATTATACACCAAGAGGCACTGTGTGGAAAAACTTTAAATATGCAGCATGTTATGCTACCGGTTGTTAAATGTGTGAATAAAATTAGAGCAAGAGCATTAAACAGACGAGAATTCAGAAAAAATACTTGTGAATTGAATACTGTGATTTCGGAATATTGGTGGAACTTTCCTATCATTGCCGATGGTGCTCTGGCTTTCTAAAGGACAGGTTCTGAGTAGATTTTGGAAATTGAAAAATGTTGCTGTTTCTAATTTTTATAACAGGAAAATGAGCTACCTGATGGAACAGAACCATATTATTTGACAACAACTGGCTATTTGATTTGGCATTTTTAGTTGATAATTACTAGGCCATCTCAATGAGTCTAAATTTTTAAAACTCGCAACAGGCACAGAATTAAATTATTTACTAGTTAACGTTCTAATAGCCATGTCAGTTCATTAAAATAAAAATTAAATGTCAGATCTCTCAGTTAGGATAATTGAGGGTTTTGAGTCAATTTCCACACCTGAAAGAGCAGAGTGAATGTGCTCTGGATAATAGCAATTTGACCAAATATATTGAAAAAAATCGAGATATTGCAAGGGTCTTTTGAAAGTCGTTTTCATGATTTTGCTAAAGAAGAAAACTACATGCTCGCATTTGTAAACCCATTTTCACTTAGTGAAAAAAAAAGTAATGCAGATGCCTAGTAACATACAAATGGGACTGATTGATTTTTTAAAACAAAAGCTTCCATTATCTGAAATATGCTGTAAATTTGTGATGCCTGTTTCGCGCTCCGCATTCTGATATAATTAAATTTCCTAGAGTTCATTACCCTGGGAACCAGAGCTAAGAAAATTTGCAAAAAAAGATTACATATGTCGTCTTTTTTGAAATTGGACTACAGATGTCGAACAAGGCGATTTTTCATCCATGGAAATTTGGATTATTAGCGCAAAACAAGCCGGTGTCGAATTAAGTTGCATTTCAAATTTCGTAAAATTCTATGACTGCTCTCAGTAACAACTTTTAAACACACAAAACATTCACAGCACTGAGCTCGAAAATCCAAATACGCTTCACGGCTCTCAATTAAGTCCCATTACATGCCCGCTTTCCTAGATGTCCTAAAGTGCCTGTACTACGACTATTGTTATTATTGACTATCCTTAGAATAATGTTAAAATATCAAAGTCATTTTTAACTAATTACAAATGAATGTAGGGAGGATTTATGAGTTCGTTTATGCTGGCGATTTCTGTGGACAAAAAATTGGCGCATGGTAGTTGCTTAATAAAGGACCTGCCGTGCCTCACCCTCACTGGCTTTATACCACTCCGTGCGTTCAAGTGGCTTATCTCGCTCTCGAAAGCTCTTTTTATTCCTATTACTTACTCTAATTTCATTTCTTACTCTATGTATCTACCACTTCATTGATCTGAATCATTTATTCTTTACTTAAGTCACTCTCCTCTATTATACTTTCTCTACTATTCTATCTATTCCTTCTCACTACTCCAATCCTCAATGTGCCCACTCTACTAATCGTATAGTCATCCCTGATCTCTGGACCTAGATACAAAATGTTTTATATATGCACTTCTTTTTGGATTCACATTTGCATATTTCGACTTGAACCTTATATGAACATGTACCTTCGTCTCGATATACTTTCTCTCCCTCTCCGGCTCCTCCTCTCTCTCTCTCTCTCTCTCACTTTAGTGTTAATCTCATTCCTCCTATCTTCTAACTCTCCTTCCTGCCTTTCAACTCTCCTAGCCGCACTCCTCACCTCATTCTTAATCACCATATCTCTCAATCTCCTCGGACCTCCATATCCACGCCTAATCTGTCCTACTGCTCCTCCCACTCACTCCCACTCCACCTCACACCCCTCCCTCTTCTCTACTTGCCCCTCCCAACTTCACTCCCCCTAATCTCTGCCTCCCCCCACCCCGTTCCACTTTCCCCTCTAATTCCACCTCCACTCATTACACCTACCCAATCCTATATATATTATATATATAACTATATACATATATGATATATATATATATATATACTATATATTATATATATATAGGTGGGTAAAATCTCAAATACACTAAGTGTATATCACCAAACAGTTATATCACCAACAGTGTGGCGTTATCAAAATAAAAGTAATTGTCTTTATTATACTAAATCAGTTTTAAATATACTGGGTTCTATTTTATTGAATATCAATTATATTTTTAAACGTTATATGTTAAATCCTTTACATATTAGACTTTTGTATACTAAATTTCAATATTAAACTTTCTATTAAAGTTATTTGAATGTTTAAAATGCTTTTTTTGTTAAAACTTTTAGCTTAAATTTAATTATTAAATTTTTATTAAAATATTTCGAACCCTAGTTGATAAATTGTCCATCTGACAATTAAATTTTTAAATTCATTTTGCCGACGTTTAACATTTGTAGTTTCATGTGTGAGAGCTGGGCTGAAAACTTGGACCATTGCGTGGCAGTGTCCACTTGCGGTGTACATACACGTTTCGAGTTTGAATAACAAGCAAATCTTCATTCAACATTAATATAAACATCTACTACTCTATCTCTTAATATAAACATCTATTCCTCTATTTCTTTATTTCTAACTGTTCGTCTCCAACCTTAATATGAACATCTACTCCTTTATCTCTTAACATAAACATCTTCTCCTCTATTTCTTTATTTCTAACTGTTCGTCTCCAACCATAATATAAACATCCACTCCTCTATTTCTAACTTTTCGTCTCCAACCTCAGCTTCCATCTTTTAAGGTGCCTCATATTTATGGGCAAAGTTTCTCCATACATTGAGGCGTCCGAATATTAGCGGTGTAGTTTAATTTAAAATTTAATTATATCTCCATAAAAGTATTGTACGATATACTGCAGATACTTTTGTAGAAGTGTAGTTTTATTATACTTTAAATGGACGACTGATTTTTTCCGGGGCTGAGGGAGTATAAACATCACAAAAACTCAAAAGGGGTTGTATCATTACACCATAGGTAGACTCATCAGCTCTTCAGTTAAACACCTTGTAAATATAATCTAAACTAAACAAGGGGCCATCTGGCCTTACAAATATATCTGAGAAAATATTGATTTTCTCACAATCTCCTTTAACTAAAATTATTATAACCTAATTACGGAGAGGAACACCACCTCTCCTCACAATTTAATTATTCATCTTCTAAATTTTATTACTACTTTAAGTGAAGAAAGGAACACCACATCTCCTCAAATTTATTTTCATTACCGATTATCGTTATTCAAAGGTGGGGTGCGCCCCCCCCCCCCGTTTTTGCTAATTTCGGTAAATTACGCCATCTTTATCTGGCCAGTCGCGTTTGTTTTTGAGCATTGGTCGTATACAAGTTAAGGAAAGATGCATTTGGGATAAAATGTCTTTAAATATTTAAGGAATTAACTTTTTAATTTTAAGAGTAGTCTCCCCCGAGTTACTTCTTTTCTTTATCCCACCTCTTGTTACGCCCCTTAATTGTTTAATCCGACAGATGCTATAGCTATAAAAAGTTTAAAAAACACTGTTCTGTTCTTTTGTTTTGTATTTTCATTTAAAGAAAACCAAGTTTCAGACACTTTTGAAGTTTAGACCTACAATTTTCTGTCGAAATGACTTCATGCTTGAACTGTATAAAGAGGAGTCTATTATCTAAAAATTATAACACGGATTTTTGATATCTTCATCCAAATCAACGAGTCACCAATTTTTGACACCCTACGAAAATCGTTTTCATAAAGCTTTTTTGAGGGGTAATTTTTTTTCCGTTCTTCAGGAGTGGCTTTGAAGGTGTCCAAAGGTGTCCAAAGCGTCGACAGGAAAATTGTCGACAACCTTTTCTCATAAGGTGTCCATATCGTCGACACATCTTTTGACAAATATAAGCCTAATTTTAATTTCATCTATCCATCCAGGTTAAGTTAGGTTAGGCAGGTTAGGTTTTGTTGGGTTAGTTAGAGAAACTCTAAATAACACAAAAAAAATTCCGTATGGTGTCCAGTGGCGTCGGCATAGGCCCCCAAATGTAAGACTACTATTTTTTTTTTCTAAATAATAAAAAGACTTCTTTTAATCGTGAAAATGTTTCAAAAATTGATGATGCAGCCTCATGGACATCATTGCAAATGCTTAAGTTTATTATTGGAATGGACTTTCGTGAATCGTTGCCAAACATAACTGAGGCACTTAAACTGTTTCTTACAATTTGTGTGTCAGTGGCTTCTTGTGAGAGGAGTTTTTCAAAACTGAAATTAATTAAAAACTATCTCCACTCTATCTACAACGAGTCAGTCTCGTTTGACAAGCTTGGCTATATTTATCAATTGAAAATGAGATTGCAAAACATGTGAATTTTGATGATTTAATCCAACAATTTTCAGAAGTCAAGGCTCGCAAAAAAAAAAACATTTTAGTATGTTTCTATTTTTTACTCTTCATTAAAATATGTTTTTTCTCATTACTGTAAAACATTGTATTATGTATTTTTACAATAAAATATAATACAGATTTATACCTGTTATCATCATTGTACCTTGTTACTGGTTATGTCATTTGTTGTATTGTAATATATATTATAATATATATATATATATATATATTATAATATATATATATATATATATATATATATATATATATATATATATATATATTATATATATTATTATATTATATATATATATATCTATATATCAAGACGAAGAAAAATTTCACCCGCGCCAGGATACGAAACCATTGACAACAGCGTCGCTGTTAGACAATTACAGGGCACTCTACCACTGTCCAATCCGCCTCCCCAAAAAGAAGGCATCTTCGGAACAGTTTTCAAGTCTCCTGCTTCGATATTGCTGCTGGAAACTAGGTCCTTATTTAAATCCAATAAGTGTGCTTGGAACCCCTACTGGGCCACATTGCATTTCGCTTGGGGTGCTCCTGGGTTACAGGAGCAACTAACTAAAGTCAAGGAACGCCGACATGCGCCCACAACATGCTTGTTGCGACAATTTTGCAATAATAAGACGAAGAAAAATTTCAACCCGCTACAGGACACGAAACCATTACCAACAGCGTCGCCGTTAAGGCAATGTACAGGGCACTCTACCACTGGTCCAATCCGCCTCCCCAAAAAAGAAGGGCATCTCGGAACAGTTTTTTCAAGTTCTCCTGCTTCGCATATCACTGCTATTGGAACTCTGGTGCTTTATTGTTAAAATCCATAGAAGTGTTGCTTGGAACCCCTACTGGGGCCACATGACATTCCGATGGGTACTCCTGACGGTCTTACAGGAGCAACCAACTAAAGTTCAAGCAACGCCCAACATGCGGCACAAACAACTGTGCCGACAAATTTTGCAATAAAAGACGTAAGAAAAATTTCACCGCTACAGGATTCGAAACCATTACCAACAGCGTCGCCGTTAGACAATGTACAGGGCACTCTACCACTGGTCCAATCCGCCTTCCCAAAAAAGAAGGCATCTCGGAACAGTTTTCAAGTCTTCTGCTTCGATATCACTGCTTTGAAACTCGATATTTATTAAAATCCATAGAAGGGGTGCTTGGAACCCCTACTGGGCCACATGACATTCCGATGGGGTACTCCTGGGTTACAGGAGCAACCAACCCCCTCCTAAGTGCTGCTCTTTTTGATCTTCAATCAACGCCAACCATTGGGCACAACAACTGTTGGACAATTTTGCCAAATTAATAAGACGAAGAAAATTTCACCGCTACAGGACACGAAACCATTACCAAACAGCGTCGCCGTTAGCAATGTACAGGGCATCTCTACCACTAGTCCGATGCGCCTCCCAAAAAAGAAGGCAATCTGGAACAGTTTTCAAGTCTCACCTGCTATCGTATCACTATGTGAAACTCGGTGCTTATTTAAATCCATAGAAGGTGCTTGGAACCCCTACTGGGGCCACATGGCATTCCGCTGGGGTGCTCCTGGGTTACAGAAGCAACCAAAGTCAAGCAATGTCAACATGGGCACAACAATTGTTGCGACTAGATTTTGCAATAATAAGACGGAGAAAAATTCCCCCCGCTAATAGCGATTAGAACAATCGACTGTAGCGTCGCCGTTTTGCAGTGTACAGGAGTCTCTACCACTGCTACAATACGCCTCCCCAAGAAAGAAGGAATAGTTTTCAGTTCTCCTGCTTCGATATCACTTGCTTGGAACTCGGCTTGCTTATTTAAAATTCCATAGGAAGGGTGCATTTGGAACCCCTTACTGGGGCCACATTGACATTCCGATGGGGTATACTCCTGGTTAACAGGAGCAAACCAACTAAAGGTCAGCAAACGCCAACATGGGCACAACAACTGTTGCGACAAATTTGCAATATTAAGACGAAGAAAAATTTCACCCGCTACAGGACACGAAACCATTACCAACAGTCGCCGTTAGGCAATGTACAGGGCACTCTACCACTGGTCCAATCCGCTCCCAAAAAAGAAGCATCTCGGAAACAGTTTTCAAGTGCTCCTGCTTCGATATCACTTGCTGTGAACTCCGTGCTTTTAAAATCCATAGAAGGGTGCTTGGAACCCTTCGGGGCCACATGACATTCCGATGGGGTACTCCTGGGTTAACAGGAGCAACAACTTCAAGTCAAGCAACGCCAACATGGGCACAACAACTGTTGCGAACAAATTTTGCAATAATAAGACGTAGAAAAAATTTCACCCGCTACAGACACGAAACCATTACCACAGCTCGTCGCCGTAGGCAATGTACAGGGCACATCTACCACTGGTCCAATCCGCCTCCCCAAAAGAGAAGGCATCGTAGAACAGTTTTCAAGTTCTCTGCTACGAAATCACTGCTTGGAACTCGGTGCTTATTAAAATCCATAGAAGGTTGCTTGGAACCCCTACTGGGGCCACATGACATTCCGATGGGGTACTCCTGGGTT